>CAJNDV010032973.1:19620-31149 GCA_905221635.1 Symbiodinium sp. CCMP2456
GAGAGAGAGAGAGAGAGATAGTTGAGTAGAAAGGTGGGTTTGGGGGTTTAAGGTGAGGTTTGAGGGTTTGGGGCGTAGGAGGGTAGAAGATTGACGGTGCTGATTTGGGGCCTTTGAGGTTAGAAGGTTTAGTGTTCGGGGTTTCGGGTCTTGACTTGACGCTGATGTTGTTGGGTAGGAAGGCCTAGTAGACGGGCCTTATAGAGTTTGTGTGTCTGATGTTCGGGATGGAGAGCACTGAAGTCTTCAGGGAAGTCATGTTAATAGCATTGCGCTTCGGAAGTGGGGTCATCGTCAGGAAATGTCCTTGCCTTTGGTATTTCTGCCTTGGCGAATGCCCCCCCCATTCGGCACGAGCAACAGGAGCAACTTCTTCAGATGAAGTCTGAAGTCAGGTCGAGTACGAAACCGTGCAAACTTCCCATATCCACTCGTAGGCTTCGACACTTCAGATCGTCGAGGCTTTTGTTTCCAGTGGACTGTTGACCCTGACTGGGTTTTGGTTCACTGCTCCCAGAGTCCCAATAAACCCTAAACCCCAAGACCTAAACCCCAAGACCTAGACCCTAAACCCTAAACTCCAAAACCTATAAGCCCTAAACCCCAAGACCCAAATCCTAAACCCCAAACCCTAAACTCCAAAACCTGAACCCTATAAACCCCAAAGCCCCCAAAGCCGACGTCCCAGACTCCTAAGCCCGTGGCCCCAGAGCTCTTCTAAAGTTTGAAGTATGAGCCCCTAATATGGACCCTTAGGCCTTTCTAGGGACCGTTAAGGGTACATATAGGGTATATAGTAGGTATTTAAGGATCCCAGCCTTCAGGGCCCATACTCGGGCCCATGGGTTTAACCTTAGAGCTCTGACGCCAGGCCGCCCTCGGTTCAGTTGTACAGAGATTGGACCTACCTTCAGGCCGGAGCTGATCTTGTGGGTAGTTGTCGGGTTTAGGGTTTAGGGTTTATTGTCTAAATTAGGGTTCCCTTCAAAGGGATCTATAAGGGGGGGGGCTATTCGGGCCCCTTTTGGGGCTATAATTAAGGGGTCGCTATAAGAGCTCTATGTGGGTAGTTGTCTAAATTAGGGTCCCTTTTAAGGATATTTGGGGGACCTAAGAAGGGACCCGAATTTAGAGGACTGCCCTTGTAGATTTTTGAGTTCATGGCTTCCGGTTTGGTGGGGTTCAAGTTCTGTGCACGACGAACCAGGCCTCCCTCTTGAGAGCGCAAATCTTAGACCAGAGGTATTGGTGACTGACAGGCCGCTCGTGCGCAAAATGCAGAGAGGCCCGCGAAACGCAGCACTCTGAAACTTGTCGCCGACAGCAGAAGGGCCCCTCAGGGACCAGGCAGCGCATGCCCTAACCCCTAAACCCTGAACCCTAAACCCTAAACCGAAACTCAGATCTCCGAGGCCCTTGCAAGCCTATGCCCCTTGGACAGAACCCCTGAAACCCAAAGCCCTCCCAAACCCTTAAACCTTAAACCCTAAACCCTAGACCCTAAACCCTAAACCCTAAACCCTAAACCCTAAACCCTAAACCCTTACTTAAATGCACCAAAAGCCCGAACATAGAGTAACCCATGTATAAAAATCACAATAGCAACACAAGAATAGTGATAATGACAATCATCGCAACTTTCATCTCCCATATAGCCTTTATTCGAACTTTATATATAGTCTTATAGTCTTCATACTCACGATCCGAAAGCCCTGGAGAGGTCGGGGCGGTTCTCCTTCGCGTTGTGCAGTCCTTCATGGCTTGCTGGGGCCTTAGAAGAACGGGACACTGCTGCGAAGCCCTAAACCCTAGACCCATTACACATTAAACCCCCCTAAACCCTGAACCCTAAACCCTAAACCCTAAACCCTAAACCCCCAAAGCCCTGCAGAAGTTATAGAGTTGGGGGCGCGGGGGAGTGAGAGTTCGGGGTTTTAGGGGTTTAGGAAAGGGGCCTTTAGGGTTCCGGGTGTGGGGCAATTGCCGTTGAGGGTCTAGGTTTAGGGTTTAGGGTTGAGGGTTTAGGGTTTAGGGTTTAGGGTTTAGGGTTTAGGGTCTAGGGAGTTGTAATGTGCCCTATAGTTACTTCTCCTAGCCTATGATACTACGTATGTTACTAGTTACTAGGGCCTTTCCTTCCCGGCTATCTAGCTAATATAGGGGCCGTATTCATTACCTATACTATGTTGGGGTTCCTTATTATATGTATAAGTAGTGTATACCCCCAAAGGCACCTACATGATTAATTCCGTGGAATCCTGGGGAATGATCGAGGGTTCAGGGTCAATGCTTGAGGAGCTTTTAATATAGAGGCCTGATGTGAATTAGCAGTACTTGCCTCGGGCGTCCCCGAATATATAATGATACTTTACTAAACAACCCTAAACCGTAAACCCTAAACCCTAAACCCTAAACCCGAAACCCTGAACCCTAAACCCTAAATCCTAAACCAAACACCCAAAGCCCGAAGCAAATTATGCTGAGGCCCCTATATTGCCTATATTTTTCCGGATTGAGTGGTGGGGTCACGGACCTTCGGTCTCCGAGGGCTTTCTGCACTTGTAGGACTTTCTTTGGTTACCTGTGTTTCTTGTTACAGGATCCTTCGGCTGTTGGACTTGGAGGTTTAGGGTTTAGGGTTTAGGGATCGTGGCCTGAAAGTAGGTTCTCTAACAAAGTTTCAGTGCAGTTACGAGATAAAAAATTTCCGAAAATAGGGGACCCTAATATAGTACCGCAAATAATAGGATCCTTATTATAAGGACCCCAGAATGAGGTACCCGTATTTTCGGAAACTCCCATATACTATATACCCTAAACCCTAAACCCTAAACCCCTAAACCCTAAATCCTAAACCCTAAACCCTAAACCCTAAACCCCAAACCCTAAACCCTAAACCCTAACCAAGAGATGTCTGCACGGTTCTGGGCTTCTTTGATTTGGCCGAGCCCAGGCCTCCTGGTCAAGCGTTGGTCGACGGTGGCCAAAGCAGTAGCTCGACTTCACATGAGTAGTTGTCAAAATTATGGTCCCTTTTGGGGTACCCTAAATATTAGGTGCCGTACTATAATAAGGACCCAGAAAGGGACCATAATTTTGACAACCACCCACATGAGTAGCGCCCTAAGTCGGGGTCCCTTTTTCCTTTTCATAAGGGTGCCGTACTATATTGGGGACCTTGTTCGGGATGAGGTTCAGTTATGTCTGCGAAACTCGTTCATGGTTGGACTGTTTGTCACGCTTCTGCTGCGTGCCATGCAACTTGTCGGTGTGATCTGCTGCACAGGGTGATTCATCCCAGCCAGCGACTTCCGGAAGCCTCTCCGCGGGTCATAATCTGTGCCATTGCTTTGAAACCACACCCCAGCAGGGCGTTAGATTGAAATCGGGAGGTGGGGATCAAACTGCTACTGGTTGCTTGATGTTAGACAAGGCGTCAGCTAGAAAGGCGGGGGCAACTCTGCCCTTGATTCAGGTCCCACGGACTCGCGGTTATGCCGTGAATGCTCTTGACTTTTGAGCCCAAGCCGCGCTTGCAGCCAAGGTGCTGCAAAGCTTGTCGATGCTCCTCGTATTCTTCCTCGGGGATGTCGCATTTTTGGGCCGTGGGCAGGGCAACCTCTGCTGCTTGACCGAATTTGGAATACAGTAGAATATGCCATAACAAGAAACAGTATCAGTTACTATACTATTGCATGATATGACAATATCGCATAATCTATGCCTTTCGGCTGCCTTGCGGGCAAGATGCCGTTTAGACGGAGAGCCGAGAGAGCAGGGTGTCGCCTTTGACTTTCAACTGTTTCAGGAGGTGGTGCTTCAGGGTTTAGGGTTTAGGGTTGAGGGTTTAGGGTTTAGGGTTTAGGCAGGTTCGAGCCAGGATGTCTGCAGGTGGTGAGGTTCAGGATGCAGTGGCTCAGCTCATATGGGTAGTTCTCTAAAGCAGGGTCCCTTTCAGTGTCTTTTTTATAAGGGTGCCGTACTATATTGGGGACCCAGAAAGGGACCAAAATCTAGAGAACTACCCATATAATATGCCGAAGGTGCTCAGGCGGGGGTCTAGGGAGATCACCGATCTGGCTAACCGACCTTCCCTAAACCCTAAACCCTAAACCCTAAACCCTAAACCCTACACCCTAGACCCTAGACCCTAAACCCTAAACCCTAAACCCTAAACCCTAAACCCTTCCCTCTCCTCCCCATCCCGTTCTCGAAGCCTTGCCTTGGCCTGGTTGTTCAGGGGCACATGGGAGTTTCCGGAAATTAGGGGTACCTTATTTTGGGGTCCTACTATTTAGGGCTTTTGGGGGTTTAGGGTTTAGGGTTCAGGTGTACCTTATTTTGGGGTCCTTATAGTAAGGATCCTATTATTGGTGCTATATTAGGGTCCCCTATTTTCGGAAACCCCCACATGAGACATCAGGCAGACAACTTCAGAATTTGCAGCTCTTGGGCGTGGCGTCGCAGAAATTCGGGGCATATGGGGTTGTGCACCTTTTCAGAGTCCACCGTCTCAGTCTCATGCCCGCATAGCCAGGTATATACATGCTGGCCCTTCTCGTCTCGCTGGCGGCATTCATGCACCTTCGCCTACCAGTCTCTCGTTTTGGGTGGTTTCGGCTTGGGGTAAGGCCTGCGTAGTCCGAACCCCTAAGCCCCAAAACCCTAAACCCCTAAACCCCTGAACTCCCGAAGAAGTTGGGAATCCAGGCATGAATCGTGCAGCAGCATCTTTTGCCGGAAGGTCTCGAGTCACCCCAGCAATACCCATTGAGGGGTGCGATGGTGGCATTGGGGTTTACGGGTTTAGGGTTTAGGGTTTCAGGTTTCAGGGTTTAGGGCTTAGGGTTTAGAGCACCCCAGCAATACCCATTGAATCCCACTGCGGCTGTCATATCAGACGCACCTGCAAGGTCTTTAAGTTGGCTGGGCGGCCTGGGAAAGATGTGTGCAACTCCACCCCACATCTTCACACCCTGCGAAGGACTACCGGCAATGACGCCTCAGAGTTTATAGCAGTCCGCTGCCTTCACAGCGATTCCCTGAACCACCTTAAACCCTAAACACTTTAAGCCCTAAACCCTACCGTCTTGGAGCCTGAGCCCATACAAGCCCTCAGTGACCCCTTATCGCCCTTATCCCAACAAACCCTCAAGCCAAAACCCCAAACCCAACATCTTCAAGCCTAAACTCTCAGCATCCAAAACCCAACAGCTCCAAGCCTAATAATAGAGAGGCCTAAATACTTACCTAGACTATGTCGGGGGTTCCTTATTATAATTACAGTACAATATCCCCCGAAACCGTATTCTAATTATTACCCCCCCTAAACCCTATTCTAATCATTAAGGCCCCTACATTAGGAGCCCTAAAAACTAAAAGCCCGAGGTACCAGCTGGGGCGCAGACAGACCATGCACCTGCTCGAGGCATTCTCGACGGATTCGGGGATTCCCGAGAGAGTCCAAAACCCCTTTAGAATTAAGGAATAGACCTTACAGGGTTCCTATAGGGGTTCCTTAAAGGGATCTATAAGGGAATTAAGGAATATACCTTAAATCTTATTAGGGATCCGATTATATTTAAGGTATATTCCTTAATCAAGGGGTTTTGGAGTCTCTGGGCTGTGTCCGAAACTTGGGGTTTCGGGGTGGTTAAGGGTTTAAGGGGGTTAGGGGTTAGGGTTTCAAGGTGGTTTAGGGGTCTACAATAGGGGTTTAGGGGGGGTTTTGGGGTTTAGGGTTTAGCTTAAAGACTGGTGGTTTGTACACGACGGCTTGGGGTGGTTAAGGGGTTTAGAGTTTTTTTGGGGGGGTTTAATTAGGGCTTTAAAGCAGCCCGATTGGACAGGAGCAAAGAGCCACGGAATGCTGGGGCGATTTGGGGTTTGTTGGTGTTGTTGATGGACAAAATCCTGCCTGACCCAAGTATAGTATAGTACCATAAATCCCATAGTTTAGGTATATAGGGTCATGCAGGATTTTGTCCATCAACCGTATGGTAGGCTTCGAAGGATCCTCCTCCGAATTGGTCCTTCCCCCAGAGGGTCGAACTTCTATAGGGGCCTTGATAATTAGAATAGGGTTTTGGAGCCCATTATATCATAGTTATAATACGGAACCCCCAAATCCCGATTCTAAGTATGAAGGCCCCTATACTACTCCTACATGCCACGGCTTCGCTCAAGATGCTAACCCGGAGCCACTGACCGCGACCTGAACTCTGATACCCCAAACCCCTAAACCCATAACCCCTACACCCTAAACCCCTAAACCCCTCAGCCCTACTAAACCCTAAACCCTTGAAAAAAGCCTAAGAAGGTCTGGGTGGGCCACCCCGAGGTCGCCAAACTCCCAAACTGAGGCCTGTTTGTTATAGGGGCCTGAATAATTAGAACAGGTTTTGGGGGTCCTTTATATTACGTATAATTATATATTAGGGAACCCCAAAACAATGAAGGTAATTATTGAGGCCCCTATATCAATTCGACGTGGTGCCCAGGTGGCCTCTACAGAGAGCCTTTCCGACATCACCGAATCCGAGGCTCTTCGATGAGTTTAGATTTGTGCTGGGGGTTCGGAGTGCGAATCTTGAAGGCCTATAAAAAGGGGCTTCATGCAATCACCTTATTATGAGTATGGCAGAATATACCCCAAACCATGTTCGAATAAACTAAGGCCCTATATTGCATAAGTATAGCATGAAATTCTCCTAAACCCTAAACCCCTGGGCCCTAAATGCATCCAGCTCCGCTGGACCCTACTGCGCTGAGGGAGCCGGGCAGGCAGCCGAGCCAAGTCGCCAGCGTCTCCGAGCCCTAAGAATCCCGGGTACAGGGCTTTGGGTATAGGGTTTAGGGTTCAGGGCTTTGGGTTTAGGGTTTAGGGCTTAGGGTTTAGGGTTCAGGGTTTAGAGTTTAGGTTTCAGGGCTTAGGGTGTATGTAGGGATATAACACCATGAACCAACCCCCAAAACCCAAAAGCCGACCCTCTCATGTGCCGGACCTCCAGGAGTCGGCTAAGAGGCCTTGCAAGCAGAAGCAGAACACCCGAGAGCTCCATGTACCTAACGAGAATCATAGGTACTATAAGGCTTAGGTATATACTATATGGGGGTTTCCGTAAATAGGAGGACCCTAAGATAGTACCCGAAATAGTAGGATCCTTATTGTAAGGACCCCTTATTTTCGGAAACTCCCATATACTATATAGGTACATGGAGCCTTCGTGACAGTATAGCATAGTATAGCTCTACCCAAGGCCTTGCTAGGCCCAGCATTGTGGGAAGCAATGTTAATCTATATGGGTGGTTGTCAAAATTATGGTCCCTTTTGGGGTACCCTAAACAATAGGTGCCGAATGATAATAAGGACCCAAAAAGGGACCATAATTTTGACAACTACCCATATCTGTTCTCAGGCAAGAGACGGCCGGCCCAAAGCCGCAATAACACAGAGACTCCCTTGAAGACAGGACCCTTCCAGACCTTAAGCCCCTAAACCCCAAGACCCTGAACCCCTACAGCCTAAACCCTAAATCCCTAAACCCGAAACCTAACTCCGATCACTATAAACCCTTGAAAACCCTAAACACTAAACCCTTAAAACAAACACCCTAAGACCTAAAACCTAAACCCTAAACCCTAAACCCTAAACCCTAAACCCTAACCCTAAACCCTAAACCCTAAACCCTAACCCACCCGAGCTCCTTTTAGCCCCAGCCGTGAGGCCTCTGTGAGCTTCCAGCGGACGCATTCGGATCCGACGGACCCTGGCCTTAAAGCTGTGGACGGCTTAGGGTTCGTGGAGGGTTTAGGGTGAAGAGTTTATTAGAGGGTCTAGGGTTTAGAGTTTAGTTTAGGGTTTTGAGTTTACTGAGGGTGTAGGTTTTATTGTTTACGTCAGTTTCAGGGTTTATGGAGGGTTTAGGGTTTAGGGGGGTGGCCTTAAGCCAAAATCTATCCTTCGGCTCAAGGCTTTCTGAGCCGAAGGATGAACTTTTCGTGCGTTAGGGCCCTTAGGGGCTTCGGGGTCATAGGTTTTTAGGGCCTTAGGGTTTAGGGTTTAGGGTTTAGGGTTTAGGGTTTAGGGTTTAGGGTGCTTTAGCGGATTATGTGGGGCTTCGGATTTTCTTGGGGTTTCAGGGCTCGGGATTTATGGTTTAGTGTTCAGGGTTCGTGGGTTGAGAGTTGGTGGTATTTAGTTTGCAGAGAAAGCAGCACCCATAACTAATAACGGCAATCGTTGCCAGAGCGATGAATGGGCTAATGTGGGCGGCCATCATCATCAGCGCCACCATGGTGATAGTCAGCGTCCACAGCACAGTCACCTGCTCTTCGTCGTCACCAACAAAGTCGTTCTGCTGTCCCTCCAGTTCCTCCTCCTCCGTCTGCTTCTTCTCCTCCTATAGTAGGGGTCTAAATCAAGACCCTTTTCTGATTATTAAGGTCCGTACATTACTTCCTCTTCCCCTCATCATCATCAGGGTCCACATCTCCGTCACCAGCACCACCGTCAGTTTCGCCTGGAGCCTTAAAGACACAAGAGCCAAGGTTTGGAATTTTAGAACCATATGCCTACTTCGTCCTCTTGCCCCGTTCAGGACAACCGTCGTGGTCGATCTCTGCTGCCACGGCCGCGGATAAGCTCAGAAGAGGTGCCAGCGCAACACTGCAAAACCCTACCTTGGCACGAGTACGAGTAGTTCCTCTATTCGGTTCCCGAGTATTTATGCTTTAGTTTTTTTAGTATATAGATATAGAACGTAGAAAAACCCAAACCGCCAAACTAGTTGTCCTGGCTCCTACGAAGAAGTGCCTAAGGCTGAGATCATGTGGCTTTCTTTCCGGAAGTCCACATCTCCTGCAGGGCCAAGCCCCAACGAAGCTCTCAGCCTTCCGAGCCCTCTGCTACGTCCGGTTTAGGGTTTAGGGTTCAGGGTTTCCGTAAGTCCTAAATCCCGAAAGCCTAACAACCTTCATTGAAACGCCCTCCAGAACCCTAAACCCTAAACTCTAGCATGACCCTGAAGAAGACCTTTCCCGAAAGCTAAACCCTAAACCCTGTAAAGCCCAAAAGCCTAGAAACCTTCATTGAGATGTCGTATACTCGTATACATCTTGTCTGACCCTGAAGAAGCCTTGCCCTCTAGAACCCTAAGCCCTGTACCCTAAACCACGGTTTAGGGGTTTAGGGTTTAGGGTTTAGGTGCCGGAGTAGTTTACGGAGTAGTTTTGGGGCGGTGCTGACAATGCCGACGCTCTTCCTCGAAGAGGTGCCCCTGCTTGAAGGGCCGCTCCAAGAGCGGCCGTCAGCACTGCTGGCCGCCAACAAGGCAGGCCAGCAGCACGAGAAACGCTTTTTGCTCCTCTTCCCTGATCCTCGCCTTCGGAGCGGCCTGCATCGTCCGCACAAGGCAGACTTGGCAGTGTCCGGGATGCGACGGAGTTCCGGGACGAGCGTCGGGATGCCCAAGAGGGCGCCGGTGCAGCCTGTCGACTTGGAGATGGGTCACGGCTTCCCGGGGCAGCCCCTGCAGGTGCCTTTGGTGCATTACGGGGCAGCTGAGGCCACATCGCAGCAGGAGGAGGTGCAACCCTCCTGGTTTGGAGGCGGCTCCGGCGGGCGAGGCAGCTGAAGTGCCACCCGGCCTCGGCCTCCCGCCCGGCTTGACGCTGCTGACTTCGTCATGCTGCCGCCCTTTGGCGGCGCCAGCGTCCTCGGCAGCCCCAGCCAGCCAGCCGCCTTGGACGACGGCAGGCCCTCCAGAGGGACTATCGGATTTGGTGAGGGAGGCCGTCGAGTTGGCCCGGCTGCCATACTCGCCGGAACTCATTCGGCCTGTGGGGATTGACCCCATGACCTTCTGTTCCATCGCCTCCTGGCGACGTGGCAGGACCGGCTATGGAGACGGCTCAGAGTGGGGACCACGAGAGCTTGGGGGCCCTGGGTGACCGTGACCAGGATGAGAGTGGAGACCATGACTCGGCGAATGTCCTCTTTGACTCAGTCACGGGGGAGCATTTTGTGGGAGAGGAGGATTCGGACTTGGAGCGAGTCTTTGGTCGTGAGGAATCCCGGGCGGTTGGTCATGGTGAAACTGCACGGGGGTCAGCAATGTCCGGGTTCTTCCGTGGTGTGGATCCCTCAGAGGCGGACAAGCTGCATCGCATCTGGCAGGACTGGAGGCAAGGAGCATTCAGTGACAGCTATGTCGAGGACACGTGGGGCTACAGGGTTCTAGGATGGGTCAAGGCCAAGGAGGAGAAGGAGAAGGAGGCTGGGGAGGTGGCGGAACCGGCGGCTTTGGGGACTGGCTTGACTGAATCGGAGTTGGCGGATATAACAGCGAACATCCTGGTCAATGCAGTGACTGGTGAGTTGGTTGCTCAAAGGGATGTAGCTGTTGGTGGGCTAGGAACGGACCGGGGCATGAAGACGCGGGATGAAGACGCACAACCCGACCGAAGTGATGCCAACTAGCGTCCTGGTTTCGACATGGAGCGCGACCGAATGGACATTGACATGAGCAGTGATGCACGGTGCTGTAAGTTGCCTGCCCCCTGAGGGCTCTCTGACGCAAATCATGCAGTCGGAAAAAGGTGCAAAAAAAACCTTATACATACCCTAAATCCCTTTAAGGAGCCTCCTACGACCCAAAGAAGGCCTTTCCTGAAAGGTTCAGCCGGCCGACTATCAGGTTTGCTGTCCATCGGAGACCCTTGGATGTCAGGGTCATCGTTTAAGTTTTCCGCTCTGTAGGGTTTAGAGTTTAGGGTCTAGGGTGTTTTAGGGAACCCTAAACCCTAAACTTCTGGTGTTTAGTCCTTGCGTGTTTTGGTTTTTTTTGGGGAGAGGGAGGGTGTAAGGGGTTTTGTGGCCTTGGGGAGGATCTGTAGTTCGCGGATTTCCCTTTCAGGTTGGCTCTTGCAGTTGCTTATCTTGGGTTTAGGGGTTCAGGGTTTAGGGGTTTAGGGCCTAAGTTTAGGGTTTAGGGACATGACATGCTTGTTTGGGGGTTTCAGGGTTCTTGGTTGAGGGGATTGCCGTCTTCATTTCCGTCCGCGTCTTGTTTTGGAGTCTACGGGTCTGCAGGTCCTGCGGCCCAACAGATTTTTCCGCGTAGAGCAGCAAAAAACTCTGTAGAGCTACCAGCCCCGCTTAAACCGCCATCGAAGGTGAAGGCCCCTTCAGCTCCGATCTTCCGAGGCTTCCAAAGACCCAGTAGCCGGCGAAGAGGGCTGCAAGGCCTAATACTAAGTACCTAAAGTCTCCATTGTAGTTCCTTTTAGAGGGATACTTTGTAGAATCCTTAATATAGACTTGGCTAAACCAGAAAAAGGAACTACAGTGGAGACTATAGGTAGGTAGCTGGAAGGCATAGAGGCTTGACATTCCAGATACACTCCTCACCCTAAAGCCTAAATCCTAAACTCACTATGGTTGTTTGCTAAGTTCTATCCCCTACATCCTTACTGTAAGCCATCAGCACCGTAAAGCCTAAACCCATGTGGGGGCTGTCCTAAAACCGC
>CAJNDV010032974.1:4956-29358 GCA_905221635.1 Symbiodinium sp. CCMP2456
AGAGAAAGAGAAAGAGAAACAGAAAGAGAAAGAGAAAGAGCGAGAGAAAGAGAGAGAGAGAGGGAGAGAGAGAAAGAGCAAGACAGAGAGAAGAGAGGAAACAAACCCACAGCCAGCCGATTTTTCCTGCACTGGTGGCGAGTGTCTGAAAGACGATTGGCAAAGGCATCTGGCGCAAAAGTGAGGAAACCGCGGGACATTCCCCTTCGCTGTAAGTGCCTGACGGAAACTCGGCACGAGCAAGATGTGTTTCATTTCTTGCGCCCATACTCCCAGGCAAGTGTCGGACATCTGATACGCGATAATCCGATAATCATTACATAGCTCTTCTTCTCCAGTGCACGCGGGGCGGGTCAGGTCCCTCAATCATCAGCCCTCTCACTCTCACTTTCTGTCTCTACCCGTTTCTTTCACAGGGCCTAGAGACGAAGCCTTGGCCACATTTATTTACACTCCGTGCGCGTCCACAATTGTTAGGAACCAAAAGCCTTGCTTGCTAGGTGACAAACTACTGGCCGTGCCCTTCTTTCACGAGGGACAAGGAGGAAGGCTTGCTGTTTTTTTGTTTCGCCAGGGCTGTGGTGGGGAGTTGCCTCCTTTCTCTTTCTTCTCGCTGTCTCTTTGCTTTGCGGAAAAGGCTGGCCTCTCTCTCCCCCTCTGACGGCCTCGCTCTAACCCTCAACATGCAGACATGCGGGTGTTTTGGCTGCAGACATGACATCAGCAGGGATGTTCAGGCCCGAGAAATCCGAACCCCACAGCGCCACGGCAGCCAAAACCGTGCCATAAGCAACGATCCACCCCAAGCCTCAGCGCGAATGGCACGGATTCCTTGGCGCTCTGTCTATAACTAACACCGAACATGTCAAAAGGCACGAGCCTGATACATTACCTGACAACAAAGTGGGCATCAGCCCAAACACACAGCATCATACCGGACGCTCACCGGAGCTCACCACATCGCAACACCTCACAAAGCGCTTGATGTCCAAGCAATCCGCTTGCCGGCAAGCGCTGTGCAGCCTTTGAAGAACGAAAGCCAGCTCGTACATCGATTGGCTCGCCCCGACAGCGCCTGCCTTCCCAAAGCATGCCGCAATTTGGCGGCACAATCGAATCCAGGCGGACCACCTTGTGATACCACCCTGAAACAACGTTGACAAGCCAGGGGTCTGCGACAGGTTCCAATTCCGCAGATTCCGCCTCGCTATCCAGCTCGGCCAGATCGTCGCTAGCACAGGTACAGGCATCGTCCACACGCCGAAGTCTTCAAACAAACAAGCAAAGGATACGCAAGTCTGCAGTGACCAACGAGCGTCGTGTGTGCCATGACCTGTAGCCCACTAAACACCAAGGCAAACACCCACTTGCTCGCAAAGCCCTTAGAGGTATGGGAGCTCCCTCCCTGTGCAAGAAGGCCTGCCCCCAAGGCGTTCGCTGTTCTCGTGCACAGAGGTGCACAGCCAGAGGGTTCTCGCGTGCTGCACCGAGGACTTTAGGAAGGAGTGACACTTTAGAACAAGCTACGCGAGGTCACACTCTGCCACACTCACCGGCTCGTTGACGCCGAAGGCCGTCTCTCTGCCCTTGGCAGGGCTTAGGGGTGTGTCCCCGTGTGGGGTTGACTCTCTCTTGTCTTACATGTTATGTATATGCATAACCCTGCAGATTCATGCAGGTATATGCGCGTACATGGTCCCAGCAGCACTATATTTCTACAACATCTTGTATACATGTGTCTACTTGTTTGTGCCGTGGTGTTCACCTACACTACATGCCGATACATGCCTGTTGATTCGTGCACGTGACCATCCGAATGACAGTTGCAGTCAGTCATGGGACCTATATGCAAACAAGTAAGCATTTGTGTGCGCGCGCTTTTTCTTTCAGTTGTCGGATACTTACCGGTTGTGCTTAAGCCATGCGTAACTACAGTATACATGTAGGTGGCGCCTCATTCATGCTACGACAACCGACCCGCTGCATGTTCTGGACTATGTATCTATGTCCCTTTGGGCCTCTCAGATTCCAGATGCCGAGCCTTCACAGGTACCCCAGGGCACATTAGCCCACGATGAGGCACAGCCAGGAACCTGCCCGGTTGCCCTGGACCCACGACTGTGAGCTCTGCATCCAATCCAGCCCCGGTATTTTTTGGAGTCTCGTATTTTTTGGGCTAAGGACAGCTAGCGCCTTACTCAGTATCTAGAATCTAGACGTTTACCGTGTATATGTTGGATGAGAGCCACTGTCACAGACACCAGGCGAGCTCTCCGAAATGGCGCAGGGATTCCAGGCTTCTCGCGCATGCCCTCGCAGGCGCTTGAAAGGCTCAAAACCAGAAATTGATCTGAAGCAGTGTTGCCTGCAGGTCGACTGTCACGCATCTTCTGGATTGAGTTTCCAGCACACATCTCAAGGGAACAGTGCCATTCCGGGCTATTCACAGAAGAATGTGTCACAGCCGACAGCTTTGGCAAGAAACAAAATTGAAGGAAAATACATGCGGCAAGGCATGAAACTGTACCAACCCGTGCCTCGCTTAAATCCTACTTCATACACAACTCCAACCCCCGTTCGGCATAGCTCACCTCACGCAGTCTGCGCCATCCCTCTGATGGATTCCCATATGCATCGACCATTGTCTGCGATCTTGCAAAACAGAGCTATAAGTGAGCTATACAGAGCTTGACCGAGGACCTAGGCGCAGGACTGCTCCGCCCTTTCAACACCTCTCGGGCAAAGGGCACCTTTACGACGCCACTCAGAAAGAGCAGGAGCGAGAGCGAGGACTCTGGCAAGCGTCAAACGGGGCCACATCACGCGGAAATCGCGTGTGAGCACGGATGCCCGATTTGCGACCCAAGCTTGTCAGTCGGGGTGGAGGATAAAAAAAAGAGAGCCACCTACATTCTGTAGCCCAAAACTCGCGAATAGTGGATAGTGGAACCCACAAACCCTCATTTGATGGCTCTTGAACTCCCTGGCGCCGGAAGCCTTCAGGTTGCGGGTTTGAGCCCTGCACCAGCGTCAAGCGTACCTTCAACGTGAGCGCTGAACTTCTCGGCTTTCAGGGATCCTGGGTTGTCCCGTTAAACGGACTTCCAAAGTCGGGACATGCACAACTCACAGCTTTCTGAAAACATTCGGTGCACAACCAGCTCCACCATACACGTGACTTCCAACCGAGCTTAGCAACCATACTCTATCGAGGGAACGTGCTGGTTGGAGCATCGGCCTATGGCACCTGCCTGCTTCAATGCGTCTATAATACTCCGGGTCAAATCGAGTCCCTGACCTCCCATGCTGCAGGTGTATCGTGGAGGCAGGTTGCTCTGCCGAAAGCCGGAGGCACCGCAGGTCCGTGGGGCAACGCAGCAGAGGCAACACAAAGCCGGCCACACACGTCCCCTGCAACCCTTGCAATGGAGATCGTGTATACTATGTGTGTATATATATACACACACTGCAAATACATATACATACATATGCACATACATACATACAATACATACATACATACATATACATACATACATACATTACATAATTACATACAGTACATACCGTGGCTCGGCCCACCTGTGCAAACCCGTCAGGTCTGGTTGAAAACACGGCCAGGGTGCAAGGGCCAACGCACCCAGAAGGGCTCATCACTGAAAGGCCCTTTCCTGAGATGCTACACATGATTTTGGATCATTGGGCACATGATCTGCTTAACATGTGCTGGACCTTGCTCCTGCTGGACAGCCGCATACATACGAGCCTCTTAGCTGTAAATGCCCGACGATGGCTCGCAAGTTGGTCAAGCGAAACTCATCGGGGACAGAAGCACCATGATCGCGATGTTGTAGCGCGTTCTAGGTGCCGTATGGTATGTTGGAGCGATTCCGCAAGTGCACAAGCGTGCAAGCCTTCCAGAACCACTCGCATCGCATGCATGCACGGCTTGCAAGAAATGGCGGCACTCTATGTGCCCTGTGCGAGGCGTCAAATTCAGCTCACCTCGGCAGAGGTCCACATTAGACGAGACAAGGACTGCATGCCGGCGCAGGTTACTTCGCCACGTGGGCCGAGTCCCGCATTTGTGCAAGTGGTGATCTTATCTTCGAGCGGAAACATCGCAGCAAAGGTCCCAGCTCTGCTGAGGCCACAGATTCCCTGAAATGCCCGCAACATCCGAACTCCTGTCAAGGCCGAACGAATTCTGAATTCTCAGCAGGTGCCTTATGGCCGACCCGATCTATGCGAACACTAAGCCGTTCAAAGCTGAACATGCATACTTTGTCGATGCAGTCCAGCTCAAACAGCTTTGGTCCCTTGACCTGACCAGGGCGCAAGATCGGGCAAGGATGCCAGGAGTCGAGCGCAAGTTCTGGGCTGTCTGAGGCCTGGGAGACTGCAGCCGAGAAAGTTCACCACCGAGTACTCCACAGTGCCGAAGCCTCGCCAACCACCAGTTATTGCATTGCCGGTCCATTTGCAACAACACTCCAGAAAGCGAAAACAAATGTTGAGACTTGCTTCGACAATGACGGCTCCCGCTACTCCTTTGAACAAGCCGCCCTTCAAATCCACTGCCGCCGGAACAACATGAAGGTCGCTCGAGCTGACCTTCAGAGGTGCAGGGTGCCGATTACCAAACAAGGCTGGGAAACTCGGGGCTGAAGCCTGGGCTGTTTTCTTTCTGCTGTACCGATGCACTGTGGCCGCAAAATGCTGAGCATGTACATTGTCGTTCAGGGTTGTACAGTGTACGACTGACTAGCAAACCACGAAGCTGGCCAGCTCCACGCAGGTTCGACGAAGAGTGCTGCGAACTGCTGTACATATATTATGTTATACAATTAGACAGAGGAAATTGCTCGTCTTATCACCTCACCACGCATCGTCGTTCGTTGGTTGAAGGCTAGCGGCTGGCAGTTTCTGCGTCGCGGAAGTTTCTGAAAAAAGCCAAGGCCCAGCCTCATCAAGGAGTTGTGCGGTGAAGGCTTTGCAGCAGGCAATGCGCGAGCGCGGACACACGGATTCCAATCGCTGAGAGAGATGGATCCTGAGTGAAACGCAGCCGCCGCACAGGAGGGCCGCCCCAAGCCGAGTTTCACTATGCATGGCGCCTAAGAAAAGCCTTGCCACAGCTTCTGTAGACAATTTCGCAGCCAAGAGTCGTAGACCCGAATACGCGGAAGTTGCGACCATCCACCACTCCAGCACACAAAGGCCCCAAAGCAATTCCAGTCCGCAAGTACATTCCTCGCACGGGCGGGACTGTATGTGCTCTCCTCTCCGTACACACGGAGACACACGGACCGGACGAAGCTGATAGAGACGACGGTAGAGCAAAGGCACCCTCATGCACGGTATGCTGACCTCTGCCACCTAGTACCAGCCCCTGCAATCTATAGGCTGCACATGCCCTCATAAACAAAGCCTTGAAGCCTTTGATCTGGTTCTGTTTACGTCTTGTAACCAAACCTCAGGACCTGCCGATACTAGTCGAACAGTCTTTAGCCAGGGATGCCACAAACCTCAGCTGAGCGACCATGATCGCCGTCTGCGAACGCTGAAAGCATTTTGTCCACAGCCTTCTGCACCTGTCGGCCAACGAGATGGCAAGTTCGGAGTATGGGGCTTACAATCTGAGTGCTCATGAACCCGAGGGGCATTTCCCTCGGGTGCTTTGCAGAGGCCGTGGGTGCGGTGCAGTCAGCACACAAACAAACAAGACCCTGCAGCTCCAGCACCTAAGTACAAAACCTGCAGCGCAAAGCTTGCTTCCAACCCACACTGCAGTCCTCGGCAGCCACGTAGATCGCTATCGAAGCCGTTCGGCCTGGTACAGTAAGTGCACCCGGAGGCAACGAAAGCCACTAGCCGCTGCCGAAATCTGAATCGGGTCGGAATGAGTTGACGCACCTGGATATCGCGCCATGAACTCAGCATTGCAGAGCAACAGCAAGCCTTGGACAAGCGGCGAGGAGTGTTCAAGGATGTGATTGTGCATGCGACCACCGGGCTGGCCACGTTGCAAGTCCATCCAATACAGCAACGAGAACACATTTGACAGAAGTGCCTCACTTGCCCTTCTTGATGCCCAACAAAGTGAACCCAAGACAGATACAGTACCAGCACACGGTCAATCCCTACCGCATAGCAAGCCTACATATAATGTTCACACCACTGAACGAATCAAGTTGCTGTCGCCGACTGCCTCGTGGATGTACACGTAGGGGTGAGCCTCCCTCTGGACTACTCTGTTGGCTGTGACGTAGACCTGACAGTCTTTATTGTGCAGCTTTTGTCTCCTTATCCCTGTTCTGTTTCCTGTTCCGGTCAAACATCTGTTTGTTCACCTTGCTTATTAAGACTGCTTTAGCATGTAGCAACACCTAAAATGCAAAGACTCAGTCATAGTCTAGTGAACAATTCAGAAAAACCAATCACATCGCATCACGAAGCATCAAAGACCAGATATGTGTACTTGGCGAGATATGAATCAGCTGTAAGCAGAACATGCTTCCATCTTGTAGGCTTGTTCATCACGTTTTACCTAATACTGCTCACATGCACCGCCATCTAGGCAACGGAAAGCAACGAAACCATCCGAGCCGGGTCCTGATGTAGGAGCTCGGCCATCATTCGTGGAGGTTGAGAGGTCGCGAAGCGCGTCGTGTTTGCCACATCCGTCATGATACAAGCCACCTCCTGTATTCAGCAACGGAAGTGCTCAGATCTCGCCAACTTCCGTTTGCCCGGATGGTTGCACATCTGATTGTGCTGCACTCGGTCCTGGCAGTCAATGATGTGGGGAGCCGCAGGCTGGCGCAAGAACTGTCCGAAGCCGCGTGGAACGCACTGCGCAATCTTGCCCCTGACTCTCTCGAATACCTGGCTTGACAAGAGGATGCATGCAAAGCTGTTTTTTTTCCTTGGCCGCAACCGGCTGTGACTGCCAGGCGCAGCAACGAAATCTTGGAGTGCTGAGCCATTGTAGGCCCGCTGCCAAACAATTAACGCTTGAACTTGTCTGAAGTCCCGCTGTCAAGCGGCTAGCACAGGTACGCAGCCCCGGACCATTCACAGGCCAAGGTGCAAGCTTTGACGAAAGGTCTCCATTGATGTGCACCTGAGGTCATACATGCCAACAGCCCGGCAGATTTGGCAGAACCAACTCTCAACCAGCCAGCTGCAATTGCTCTACCACACCATACCGAACAGCGGAGTGGCCAGAAGCCGGCAAGAAAGTGGCATCCCGTCTGCATCCAGAATTACGGCGTCGCCTCAAAAGCTGAGCGAGTCTGCATGCTGGCGCTGCACGGGGTGCCCAAATAACATCGAGTCCATCGATTCTCAAACCCTGTGCGTTCTTCGCCCCGCACCCCCTTCATCAAAACAGTCAGTCGCCTTGTAGTTGTTTCAACGCGGACCTGTGGGTGAGTTTGGCGTACGTTTGGCTTCATGCACGATGATATCTATAGCGACCCATCTCTGAGCGTCGATATTGCTGATGCGTCTGAATGAGGTCACAACACTATGACCCAAACATCTGTGACTGCTGGCGCGGTTGAAACAGCGCTAGCCAGGATGATTTCGTCGCGTGCTCCCACAAGAGTCACGAGGACTGCAGCCCAATCCACCCCATCCATGCAACCAACTCTCGGTGTTTAGATCAGCAACTCCAGCCCATCTTGAACATAAACAGCTCTCACTCCGATTCCTTTTTCTTTCTGCCCCAGTGGCGGCAGCGCGAAATGTGCCCTGCAAGGAGCGCTGCGCGTTTCGATGCTGGTGCCTCGCGGAGCCGGCGAAAGAGCGCCGCCTGGATTTGTGAGGTATGGTTGAGGCTGTTGGGGGCCTCGGAGCTCATGCAGCCTTGTCGTTGGTTATACTGTCTCATGGTGAACTAAAAAGGGAGGCACCTCCACGATACGCCTCCTGGTGATTTCTGAGCGTGTGGTTCAGATTCAAGGTGTGCCAGGGCGGCAGAGTGCTAAAGTAAGCTAAGTCGTGCGATCCATTTCCTCGAAAGGCACTCGGCATCTGGTGGAATTTCCCGGTCGAAATGAAGTGCAACTGAGACACATGGGCATCTGATACCACAGCGGGCATCAGTACCAGCACGCTCCTACACTGCATGACGCTAAGCCAGCAGTTACGTTGTGATCCCTTGCAATCCACTCGGTAGCTTCATCACCGCTTTGCTGATTCTGCCATGATTCCTCACAGGACCAATATGCTACCATAGGTAGATGAAGTCAAATCATATTCATACTGTAGCGAACAGTTACCTGGGGTCGTTGTCGCGACCCATCCTTGGCAGGGGAATGTCCTTAATCCCCAGAAGTGGAACCACATTTATGTGGCAGACTTGGCAAAAACGAGCCTGCAGTATCACCGGCACAGAGTCAGAAAAGTATAGAAAGGTTAGCACCGGCACAAAGTCAGAGAAGTATAGAAAGGTGAGCGCACGAAGGAACACAACAGTTGAGAACGAGAACCCGAAAGCCAAAATGGAAGGGCTGCATGGGACGGACCGGCCAGGACCACAGCGAGTCATGGGACTGTTAAGCTCCTGCCAATCAGCGAATCCGGCTCGTAGCCCAGCATTTCACAAAGCCTTGCAAAGCAGATGGACTCAGGAGGTGTAGGAGTGCAGGGGCTGGCAAGGGCTGGCCTTCAACATGGCGACCTGCATACTTTCTTGTCAGTCATTTGACTGCCGCTTTGGAGGCGGTTTGCTTCTGTGCAGGTTCGAGAAGATCTGGTTCAACTTCGGTCAACGATTGTTGGAAGATGGGGCGATGGAACTCAACGGCTGATGGGCAGCACAATACTGTCCGGAGATCACTGGATTTCATTGACTCTGCCGACGACTGCGAACCCTCTGTTTCTTATGCTCTCGCAACTCGGACTCCGCCAGACGAGGTCTCGTGCCCAACTAGTGTCTGCTGCTACAGAGGGTTCTGATGAAAAGGATTTGGCTGCGATTCTCTATATGGTTATAGTAACTGAGAAGCACATTTGACCAGACATTGGCTCTCCTCCTTAGTACCAATTCTGGGCAGCAGCCTCAGCCTTGTCTCGTCAGCCCCCCCCCCACACACATGAAGAAATGCTACAAGTAAGTGACCAGTCGATCATGAAATGATATATGTCGAGCCGAGCAACTCTGGCTGAACTTTCGTAATGGTGAAGTTTGAGTCGCAGTGGAGATACACGCTCCACGATTTCCGAGACTGCGGAGAAGTGACGGAACGAGCCTGCAGCCAGCATCTTCATTGCAACCGCTCCGCCGCTTTCAGGCCTTCGACGACAACCTGCTCATGCCTCCACCTACCAGAAGAAGCCTTCGATTTCAAACATCAACTCTTCACCTCCTGGCATGCCGTGTCTGTCAAGGTTCTCTGCCTTCTCCTTGTAGGACCATGTTGAAGGCGGTTCCTCCCGCACCTGCCGAATCTCTCAGAGAGATACTTTGGAGCAAGCTTGTATCAAGTGCAGGATTCTGACATCCATACACTGCTGAAGATCCGCGCAAAACCCGCCTGAAGCCGGTGCAGCCAAGTCCGATTGAAGGCCCGTTGAAGAAGCCATCGTAATGCCTCGGGAGATGGCATAGGCTAGATGTCCTCGTGCTGCCTGCATGCGGCAATCGGAAGCACGCCGTTTGCATCGCTGGCAGCCGAGCAACTGCCATCAAAGAGTCTGTCAATACCCCCTCGGCTAAAGCAAACATACTGTGATGGAGGACCGGCTGCATACTGCCTGATGCGAGTATGCCGTCCTGTTGTCCCAAGGAGAGGCAACGCAGGCAAGCTTCTACTAAAGCCATGGTCGTCTTGGCTGGCCACTGCGAGGCTAGGTGGAGCTGCCCTGACCTGAACATTTGGGTCGTGCTGTCGGGCATGAGTGATTGGATCACCTGACTGCAGATAGTGTAAGCCAAGTGGCATTGGGGGCTTGTGCCTCAACCCAAACCTACCCTGATGAAGCCAACTGCGGACGGCAGGTTAACGTTCAAGGAGGCCGCTATAGAATGCCGCTAGACAAGCTGGCAGTGCTGCGGCTGAGTGCATATTTATTGCCATGCACGTGCAGTCACACTCCGAGGAGGTCCCCGCCGCTGAACCCAACATGCTTGGAATCCCCCTATAATCGGCGCCCCTGATGGGCTCCTGCCCTGAAGCCGAAGCTTCTGAAGCCCTGTGCGGAGTTTCGGCGCACTTTGCGCACCAGGCTTGATGGGCCGGTCCTGCGGGCCCTTTCGGCCTGGGATGCTGGGATGGGACGCTGAGCTGGGTCATTCCCGAGACTTCGAGCAAAGACCCATCTTGGACGGCCCAAGAGCATTGCAAGAGCTTCTCCCTCACATCTTCATTGTCTTGTCGAGCAATTGCGTAAGTCACAGCAAATCACAGCAAGTTGCGTGCTTCATGGGGCATTCCCTTGGCAGCTTCAGAAGCCAACTTCCCCAAAAAACATTTCTCTTCCGAAGACCAGGGCTGGGTGGTGCTGGCAAGTGCATCTGCGGAATCAGATCAAAACAACGCTCCCTTCTTCATCATGCACTTGGCGACCAACCCTGCGCCACCTTCTCCATCTTCTCCTCAACGGGTGCGGAGGCTGGCACTTTCAATCTGAAATTGAGCTTGGCGCCACAAGGTTTCAAAGCCCACCTGCTTTTCGTGGGCTTTCTTCGCCTCCCGTGAAGGAGGCATTCACACGACTGGGACAAACAGTTGCCGATCCTCTAACCGGCTATCCAGCGATGTACCTAACGAGCTACTGCAAGCTGCTAGGATATGGATACTCTCCAGCACGCCTTCGCTGCCTCAACAGGGACAGCCTGTTTGACCTGGAATCGCAGTGAAATCCAATCATGCAGTGCCAGGCTCTCGCATCGGCAAGTCCATAACCCTACTGCCCATTACGAGACACCGAAGGCGAACTGCCGAGGCCAGCACTGCATTGAACACCTCAGTCCGAAGCTCCGCGGACAGTGTCTCTAACATCGTCCGCCAGTGAACGCTCGCACGCCGGCACCTTCCGCTTCTCCTGGAAGACCTTCTGGCAAATGCCGATGTGCCTCTCCAGAACAGAGATCCTGCAAGGCAAGGCTAGTCGGCTGGTCACGGAGACTCACTATGGGCAGGGCTACAAAAATCACGACGAAATGCTTTTTGTGCTCCCTACGACTCCTGAAGGTGCGACCGCAGTGGGGGCAAGGAGCCATGCGCTCGTCCGGCGGGGCCTGGCCGCCAGCATTGCACATGCAACATCTCCAAGACTCTGCCTCAACATCATTATAGTCATAGGGTCTTGCAGATTTGCGGGACGTCTGCGTCTGCATGACTTTCCACCTGAACTGTTGCTAATGTGACGGGCGTGCTGGCTCGGTTCTACCAGAACGCCTCTTCAGAAAGGCGTGGAGAGACGATTTGTTGGCACCCAAACCGAGGTCTCAAACTCGTACCGACACACGCTGCCGCCTCCTCGTGCATTGCAACAGAGGCCGAGCCCATGGCCTGTAGGCTGCAAGTCTGGTGCCGATAGTGGTCTGTGGTCTATAAACTTGAGCACAGAGCAAGCCAGCTGAAACGCCAAGCCATGTAGCAAAGGGAGTTTGATGGATTTCGACAGCAACACATGGATCCTAACATGCAACCTCCTTCCGACCTGAGCACCAGCTCCGGGAAGGGCTGGCGAGCCGGGTCTAGCTGGCACCTAGCGAGAGTTGCTTCAATGCACCGGGAACCTGCAGAGCTAATCCATCTGAGCAAGCGGCGGGGCCGTTCTGTCGGCTTGCGGTTGGTAAAGGTGGTGACATGGGGCGCTCTTGGGCCTCGGCCAGAACTCGTGCTGCGGTATGCATGCATTTAAGCGGTAACGGTCCAGGTCTGTCATTCAGGGTTGGTATCTGACTTTCCTTTTGAAGCTAGTTTCAGCCGCCAGCTTGTAAACCTCAAACCCAATGACCCAAACGCGAACTTTATACGAGCCAACAACATGACGTTGACAGCGAAGCCAGGTTGTGTCACGCTTGGTAGCAGCAGCTGCTACGAGCAGTGCCTGTAATAAAGCGACGTTCTGCCGGCAACTACAGTATGTCTCGGCAGGTCCAGACTGCGAGCAGTAGTGGTGATGCCTCTTTCGGTAATCAAGAAGTTGAAATAAAAACCAACCACCGAAGCTGCTGTGCTTGGCATTCCTCAAGCCCAACTTCCCTTGGAGCCCATCTGAGCAGGTTGACCGGTCCAGTCCGTCGGCTGTGAGTTGGTATTGGTGGTGACGGAGGCCGCTCTTGGGCCTAGCTATCGCACCGCCGGGGCTGTAAACGAGGACAGCCAACATCTGGAAGGGATTCGGGATAAAGGCTTTCATACCTGGCCTTTCTTGCAGATGTGACCCGGTAAGAGTATTAAATGCGCAGCCACACTGATGAGACAAGAGATGTCTGTGCCTACGAAGAGGTACAGGCACTGTCTACATCCGAAAATTTAGGTGTGAGGCTGAGCGGGCGGTTCGCTCAACCTTGTCGTGCGCACACCCGAAAACAAATTGGCAGCACATGCAGCTGTCAGAGTCGTGATGCCTTGTATAACCAAAGGCGGAACTGTCTCGAAAAGGCCCTGTGCGTATGTACTTGTAGCAACCCTCGTGCATCACGGAGCGATTATGTGTCTTGATTGGGCAAGCAAGCCGCGCAAACTTCATTCAATTAAGGTTCACCTACAATCACAACGGAGTGGTTTACGGTATGAGGCAGCCAGCAGCTAGCAGAAGCAGACTGAGATACAACAGGCAAGGTGGGTAACTGCGGAAGGACACGCAACTTGTTGGAAACGTTGCAACCCTCCACAATGTCCAGGAACATTGGCACAAGTTATCATCATAGCTCTTGAGTGCTCTTGAAAGCACAGCATGTCTCAGAGATGTATCTAATATTAGTTCGTTGATGGGTGCGCTGGCCACCTCTTCAGGAACTCCCCGGGCTGGTAGTTAAAGCCAGAAAAGCAAAGGCAGCCGCAGCCGCAGCAGCAGCATCAGCCCCAAATGGAACGAAGACACGACTCCCACAGGACTAATCGAATATCTGGGCGAACTGGGCGAATGACCCAAGGAAATCCGAAAGCTCGTGAAGCTGTCTGTGTCAGTTTTACTAAGTGGCATTCCTCAAGCCCAACTTCCCTTGGAGCCCATCTGAGCAGGTTGACCGGTCCAGTCCGTCGGCTGTGAGTTGGTATTGGTGGTGACGGAGGCCGCTCTTGGGCCTAGCTATCGCACCGCCGGGGCTGTAAACGAGGACAGCCAACATCTGGAAGGGATTCGGGATAAAGGCTTTCATACCTGGCCTTTCTTGCAGATGTGACCCGGTAAGAGTATTAAATGCGCAGCCACACTGATGAGACAAGAGATGTCTGTGCCTACGAAGAGGTACAGGCACTGTCTACATCCGAAAATTTAGGTGTGAGGCTGAGCGGGCGAAACTACATTGGCACATCCAGCTGCCACAGTGGTGATGGTAATCTGTTGCCTGTCCAACCACAACACGAACTACCTTGCTAAAGTCCTGACAGTACTCCTAGCAGTACTGCATCAGTGCGAGGTGCGACGTGACAACATCCACTGTCTGGCAACTGATTGCAATGCAACCGCAACAACGGCAGCAGCAGCAGCAGCAGCAGCCAGGCAGCAGCAAGGCAACAAGCACAAGTTCCACCAGAAGCAACGAAAAAACACAATCAGCACGAAGAAGAACAGCTGTGATGATACTAACAAGCTGCGGGAGAAGCAAACATGTAATGACACGACTGGCCATCAGCGTGTGAAAACGGTGTGTGCGGCAGCTCCCACAAACTACCTCTCACAAAAAGATGGCCGAGCACAGCTGCAACGAACCGACGAACGGGATTGTCCCCAAGTCAGCTGAACAAGCAAGCGACAACATACCAGCAATGTGTCTTCCTCTTCTGCATTTGCCCCACAATCCACAGGGAGCCTGGACCCCACACGACTTCAGAGAAGATCCTGTTGCAGAATGTCTGCGACCGGGATCTGAGCAGGCGGCTGGCACATTCCGTCGGTTTGCAGTTGGTATTGGCGGTGAGGGAGGCGGCTGTTGAGCCTGCGTCGATGCAACATTCAATATGTTGCGTCTGTGTCTTCGTTTCGCTTGAAAACGATGCTGCTTGATGTGGCACTTCGTTGTGCAGGGTCTTGGCAGAGCGTCCCCTGAGTCAGCAGCTTTACAGGTATTCGGCTGGGCTGTCGGATCCAAGTAAACTGAACATGCAAGCAAGACTTTTCCAAAGCCCGGGAACATGCCCCAACCTGAAAAACATCCCATAACCAGGCTGTGCCTTGCCCGTAAAGCCGCCGTTTTCTGCACCTGAGATCATGATCATGCGGACGATTGAAAACTACGTTCTTATATGTTCTTATGCCTGGAGCAGTAAAACAAATTGAACAGTCATGGACTTCAGCGGACCTGCTCGCACGCGTGGCCCTGAACAAGTCCGCCGAAAATGCAAAACTGGGACATTGACGATGCAGCACGGTGCGACCCACTAACATCATCCCCAAATCTCAACGATACTGACTGCGCCATGCTTGAACCCCGGCCGAAAAGCCTCACACCCCGCTTCAAGGGCTCAAGGGCGCCTGTCGCTCTATACCCTCGGGTAGGAGTCGACTGCGACGACTGAGCAGGGTCGGGCCTGGCTGGAGCACAGCTTCGGATCCAGCAAAATTCTCTGGGCTCGTCTTAGAGATTTCGTAGCAGAAAAGCTCCAAGGCCCGTGCTTGGCAAAGGGATCTCCTCTGGAACGACTTGGAACGCCGCAGGTCTTCAAGTGCATCACCTCTTCTTCGCGCCGAGCAGACGACAGCATGGTAGTATGGCATATAAAGAAAACACAACCCTCGCTCAAGGTTCACCAATACAACGACACAGCGCACACGAAGCCAGAGTCTACATGGCTTTGGACCAAAGCAGAACCAGAGACTTGCATTTGCGGCCTTACGACACATAATTGCAGGTGTGCCGACGTGGCTCCCCAGATCTCCCCGGTCTCTATATATATATATATATATCTGAGGTGCTATAGATACTTCGCACAGTCCTACACACCGCGCTGATCGCGGATTAATCCATCAAGACCGGCACGTTCAGAAATGCCGTTGAGCACCGGTTCGGTTGGCGACGGAACTCACCACGGCGGCACAAAGCATGACGGCATGCGAAAAGACACCGACCCAGGCCTTGGACAACAAGCCCAAACTCCGATAGCTCTAGGTCAGCTAACTCCAACTCCAAGCCCGGCATCGAAATGGGCCAAAGCATGCCCAAACCACACCTTTTTAAAACTCAAACCCTCTCTCTCCCGCTCCTTGGCGTGGGGGACGTCTCAAGCACCCTGGGCCGATGGCCCACCCATGATGGCTCTTGTGGGAGGTGGAGGTGTGACTACGCAAATCTCCAGTTTCCAACCCTCTCTCTTTCTGAATCCGACACTCGAACATCCCCAAACTCGCCGCCGAGCAGCCAGTGCACGACCCTGCAGCGCCCTTCCGCAGCGCGGACAGCCAGAGCCTTCCGAAGCCTCGGCCCAGATTCCGGAATCCAAAAGGAAATCCGACCCGGCTGCTTATCTCGTTCATAGAGATTTAGGCTCCGATTTCCACTCAGTCATCAACAAAACATAAACCGGTCTTCACTATGCAAGGGCGACAGCGACGACCAGGAGGGAGGACGACGACGTCGACTTACTACTGCCACTTCTTGGGCTGCCAGTATTAGCCGAGTCTTCGAACTAGTAGCGATGGCCGAAGAGGGCAGTCGTACGGACACCAGACACCAGAAGCAGTATTCGACTCGATACCAGCGCATCAAGGTTGTCTCTGCACATGCTCCTACTTGCTAGATGCCGACAGCAGCTTAAACTAGTCCACCCACGCATCAGCTCAAAAAAGGTTCTCAAGTACTCGGCTTCGTCTCTCCTTCTCTTGGCCATTTCCACTCAGTCTCAGGCTCCGGAAGGCGGCCTTCGGCATAGCGGCAGGGGCATAGCTCAATCATGAAAGCTGTCGCAAAACAAGCGAACCCTGATTACCCTCTGGAGAAACATCAGTTTGTTCGATGCGGACATTCTAGCAGAAGTGACTGGCAACAGCTTTCATGTTGGCTCACACACGTCGCGGCATGCAAGTACTTCAGGCCTCGTGACCTGGTTTGCTGAACAACCCAAGGCATCCAAGGGCCTGGAGTTCGTCGACGGAGGCCGCGGCTCTGGAGCCGGCTTGGCCTGGCCACCACACTCTCCATGCCTCGCGTTGCACTGCCTCAGCCTCGACATCTGCAACCAGGAAACGAGGGAACGACTGAAGATGTGAGGTTCTGAGATCACAGCCTTCGGACGGCGGGGAGCACTGGCCCCCCGGGCCCGGGGCTCCACTGAGAAGCCTCTCAGGGCACAGAAGTCACCGTACTATCGGGCTCTTTGGCAACGCCCGGCCCATGATATATGCCTGCAGGAATGTGTAACTAACGGAAATCCCTTTTGTCTGCTCGGTCTTTCACAAAAGCTTCGGACCGGTAGAATGGCAGAAGCCTCACAAACATGTGATTGGGCTGGCGTGGACTGGGCAGTTGAGTATTTTGGCTCCCACATGGCATCATCAGCGCGCTGTTGAGTTACTCAGATGTATATCGCCACATCAAACTGCAACCCGAGTACCTCTGAGGTAGAGCAGCCCTTGTGAGGCCTTAAACCCACATCGCCACCTGGCCTTGGCTCGGCGGATTCGAGTCTGGACGGTCTGCAGACACAGCGCCTCGCTTCGCATGGAGTGTGCGGTCGCTTAAGATTCAAGACCGGGCTTGCTCAGGAGGTCCTGTGGCCTCCTCTGTAGAGATCCTTGCCTATTATAATCACCACGTATCCAATCATCCTCATCCTTCTCCTGTTGCCGCAGGCCCTCTGCTAGAACCTCTGAAGCATCTCAACCATCTGTAGCACGCTGGGGACGCTCTGGCTGTCGCAGTTGTCAGCCACATCGGCTGGCATCAGGGAGGGTATGGCCAGATCCGCTCTTATTTGTCTGTCGGGTTGTGAAGGGTGGCCGTATCCACCACGAGAGAGTGAGAGAGAGAGAGAGAGAGCGAGCGAGAGAAAGGCAGAGGGAGAGGGAGATCGATAGGTAGATCGATCGATGGCTGGCCTGCTGGCATTCCAGCTAGCTACAAGTCGATAGATAAAAAGGTACAGATACCGAGGTACACATGCGGTACAGATACCGAGGTACACATGCGTGCATACATGTGTACAAAATCGCGTGCGTATAGCATGCTTCACAGATACTACTCATTTCCAGCTCCATCGACCCCTCCCGCAGTCAGAGAGGCATCAACAAATCGGAAAAAGCAGTAGAAGAGGGCTTCTTTGTGGCACCCACATCGCCGACAGCGTACTACCGCAGGGAACACCGGAGAGTCACAAAACAAGGTCGAAGAGCAAGAGCTCGGGGCCACAGTCACGAGCAGCGGAGAGTAACGACCAACACCAAGTGAGGATAACCGTTGCGGAAGAACGCCACTCTGAAAGCCTGCGAGACTTGCTAAAGAAAGCCCGCAGCTAGCCCGAGCAAACGCGGCTTTGGAAGGCTGCGATTGCTGATCTTTTCGTCCGAGCTCAGAATCGCAGAGCCGATAGAGTCGAGTGAACTTTCGGAGCTCTTGGCCCTTGCGGAGAGGCTGGCTCGGGACATAAACCAGGATTGGTCGGACTAGTCCTCCGGCAGCCCCTCAGAACTTTCGCCTCAGGTGCTTCAGTCTTTGTCGATATCCATGCAGTGCCATGATGCGCAACTGCGTCAAGCTCCACACTGCATGCCACGTTCTGGTTCCAACCCATCCCGAGGCGTCAACCTTCTGAGGCCTCCTTGGAAATGTCAGCTGGCCTGCCGAGTTTCTTATCCGATTCTCACGCCAAGAAGTCGCTAACAACTGCTGACTCACCTCCGAGCTCAAGCTCGCTTCATGAGGCTGGCCGGTCGAGGCATTGAAGTCTGACGACTCTGATGAGTATCGCAATCTTAGAAGATCGAACAATTTGTCCATCGAAATGATATTGGGGCTGGTGCTGGAGGCTGTGTTCCTTGGCTGTTGTGCTACCTGGCCCAGCCACTCTTTGCTCCTGCAGGCTTCGGACCCTGTAAAACTCTTGCCAAGCACTCACAACCTGTCAATCAATCGTTATGGACACACAAGAGCAACAACGGCCATCAACATGATATAATATTGATAGAGATGCTCATACTCATATAAGACTCCTACAGTAAGTATACTCAATATATTCTGTTTCCTATTTTGCAAGAGGCATCGCTCAAGTCGTCGGGCCTGTCAGGCTCAGCCTGGACCTCTGGCGCTGGCTCCAACCTCCGAAACTCACGAGGAGCCGAAAAGCAGCCGGGGTCGTTGACCCCTTTGCAGGTAAATCGGTCGCTCTTTGCGGGGTCTTGGAGCGACTGCTCGATTGTTGCGGGGCTCTGACTGGAAAGCTTTTGGCAGCAAATCTTGGGCGGCGAAAAGTGCAGACTCCTTGTGAATGCACTACCCGCCATCCGTCTGCCCTTTGCAAAGCGCTATTTCTGTGCCTGGGTCTCGGGATCGGCGCATTTCTCGCCTGACGATCCCGACAAAGTGCTTCGGCAGCATCCAGGACGTCCCCTCAGCTGCAAGGATAGCTGTGGCGCAGGAATCGCAGGCCTGTCTCCGACTTCATGTTAGGCTCTGCAGAGACTTGAAGAAGGCATGAGCAAGTGGCAATGGACTAAGACTAAGAAGCCTATCACGACGTAGGAGAGGACTTGAAGAACCATCGCAAGGAGCCCCTATCCGCTGCATAACGGCGCAGGAGCTGCTGGCTGCTGGGGGCCCGGCGGATCGTCGGATGCTCCGCCAGAGCACAGCGTTCCGGCCGCATGATGCTGGTCAGAAACAGTCCTTTCCCGGATGCGGACTCAGAGGACCACAGCTACTATCACTGCGCCACCAAACCCTTGCAGAGGGCAGCGCAGCAACAAGAACCAAGACGACGACAGTGAAGGACAGCAACAGCCACTGTATGAAATAGTCTATAGTACACAACAAACAATAACCACAACAATTGCTGATGCGATGGCGACGGACAAGACATGCCAAGACCACCACTACTTCTGCAGCAGCAACAGCAATAGCGTCAGCAGCTGTAGCAACAACGATCGCAAGCAAACACACATATCGGGTCTATGCTCGTATAGCATTCGCCGGCAGCGTTGGTAACGACAACATTGTACTGTACTGGCACCTGGCACCAATATAAGGACCGACGTCGCAGTCGCGTCATCGTTCTCCAATGTTGGCATAGCGACAGCCAGCCATCGTAACTTACCAGTAGCACAAGAAATGGTAGCAGAAGGAGCCGCATCAGCGCCGAAAGACATCGGCCGGCGAGGCCACTGCAAGGTCTTCAGGCAGACTGCAGAGCTCACAAGGCTTTTGACCATTTTGTGATCTACCGGTAGGCTCCAACCCCGACGAAGAGGTGCCTTTGTTGATCCGCTTCCAGGTGTGGTTTTTCTTGTCGATAATGCCTCGCGGCAGAAGTCAATCAGCCAGCAGCTACAAGGAGCATGTTACTACTGCTGTTCACACGTGCCGGTCTCTCCCCTTGCCTCACAAGATTCGTTCTGGCCGAGCTGCTGTTAGAGGTGTCGATAAGGTTCTTCATGACGCGGGCGTGTGCAGCGTTCATCTCCTCCAGAAAATCTTCCGCCGCGTTGGTGTCGATAGTTTTGGGCACCTCCACGGCCACAAATCCAAACCCCAAACCGCACACCTGACTCTTCGTCCACAATGAACGTGGCTGTCCGCTCACTATACACATGATGCAAGCACTTGGACTGAAGCGGGGTCCCTGTTGCACAAGACTAGTGCTGGTGGCGGTAGTGGTGGCGGCTGGTGCTGGTGCTGGTTGCTGGTTGCTGGTTGCTGGTTGCTGGTTGCTGGCTGCTGGCTGCTGGTTGCTGGCTGCTAGTGCTGCTGGTGTTGCTGGTGCTGGTGTTGCTGGTGTTGCTGGTGCTGGTTCTGTTGCGGGTGCTGTGTTGCTGGTGGTGTTGTTGGTGGTGTTGGTCGCGGCGGTGTATGTGGCGGCTGCTGCATCCGAGGTGGCAGGCTTCGGTGCATTTGCCACTGTCATGTTTCCTGTTTGTGCAGTAAAACTTGTCATGAAAGTCGTGATGGCCGTGCTTCTGGCGGCGGCGAGAATGGTTTGGGATGGTCTAGCCGCTGCTGCTGGTGGAGACAGCGGAGCGCTATATTGATGCCTCTGCAACTGGCGCGGTCGGCAGCCGTGATCTCCGTTTAGGTCGAAGGCATCTTAACTTCGTTACTGCTCATTTTGCTGTGTCCGTCATACCTTCTCTCATGGCACTCCTAGAAGCCTGGTGCTCGACCTGAGCAAGCCAGCGCCTCCGAAGGCTCGTCCCCAGGCGCCAGCAACTCTGCGAGGGCTTCGCGCTCTAAAGGCAGGCGGCCGGCGATGTAATCCTGCTTCAGAGAGCGCAGGCGGGGGCTGGTATCATACTGCCCTTACCGCCGTGTTGGCCAGAAAGACAGGGCAGCCTGAAAAGGCCTGAGGCCTCTGCTCTCCGTGTTTAAGCCGAAGCTATGATCAGCCCTAGGGCCCGTCGGAAAACCCAAACCCTGAGACGGTCCCGCAGCAGCTGCATGCGAGCGCAGTATTCGTCAAGGGCCTCCGCAGTGTCACAAGCAGTTGCTACCAACAAGATGTGGGTGTCAGACAGTGTTGTCGAAACGATTCATCACAGTACCTGCAGTGATCTTCGCTTCGTAGCCACTGGTCAGTCCAAGCCAGCGAAGTTAGCATTTTGTACTGTATTAGTTGGCAAGCAGCACCCTCATTGAAACCTGCCGGGTGGATTTTGGGGTGCTGCACCGGTTCGTGGGTCCCAGGGCCCACGGTCTGCTACAACACTTCATGCAAAGCAGGTGGTTACCCTGGCCGACTGAGGTTGTGTATATGCATCAACGGACCCTCTCTCGGGCTTTTGTGATTGTCGTGAAACGCGCCTTTTGTGGATAGAAGCATGAGCCTGAGGGCATTAAGGGACAAAGGTCCTAGTCCTAGCATGACTTTGCTGCTGCATACTCGGGAAAGAACCCCTGGCGACTAGTTCACAGTGGTTGAGTGTTTCTTGCTTACTGAAGGAGACTGCACCCGCTGGAAAGTGCCTCGGTTCTGTCTCTAGATGGGGTCTTGGTGCCTCCCGGCGGCTGCGCGTCGCCTCCGCTTCCAAGGCCTGAAATCTGAATGTATTGCTTGCAGGTGTTGCATCGGACCGGTCGAATGAATTCATCCGAGTACCGAAGGCACTTGATAGTTATCTTTGTGATTACCTGTATGGTTCATCTTGTCATATCTTGTCATAACAGGCAAACAGACATGCATATGGATGTGTACATATGTGTGTACGGAGACGACATGCGTGTATGTATCTGCGTACGTGTATGTATATACATATATATACACATACATATACATTTTTATTTATTTGTTTATGTTAATCAAACTAGTATAGTGTCTATAATACATATATATACATATACACATAATAGTTCGCCATATGTACCCATATTTATGAGCAAGTTGGTGGTTTATACGAAGTTTACAACTGAATCTGCTCTTTCTTGCTGAATCTCGATCTCGCTCCCTCGCTGGGGCTGTGGGCAGAATCGAAATCCCCATCTGCGCCTTTGCTGTGTCTGGCCGGCCCTGTCGCTTCAGCACAGCCTGTGGCTACCCGGAATACACCACCAAACATGACATGTGATCATCAAGGGCAGTGATCCTGCTCCCAACAGCTGCAAAACTCAAAAACTCAATCGGGGGTCACATCCCGATGCCTTGAGATCTGCAATTCGAGTGTCGCTCGCAGAACGTTCGCTCCTTGGCCCATATCCAGGGGTCGACTATCTGGCATCTCAGCTCTAACGAGAACGGTCATGAACGACAAGTAGAAACATAACACATGTCATGACCAAACCCCAGCGTCACGGCCATGCTGCGGCCTGCGGCCGTGCAAAACGCACAAAAGGTCGTGGAACTTGGATTCGTCGAGGGTGTGCTGCTTGGCTTCGCCGTGCTTTGGAAACTGTCTTGCTGCAGAAGGATCCATGGTCCATGACCGGCAGGGCTGTGCGAGATGGTGTCAACATGTGTCAACGAGACACCTACTAGTGGAAACACTCCCACTGCTGCACCTTTACCCAACTCTGCACCAAGCCACTCGATGTCCTGCATTATTTCCTTCGCTTTCTTGGCCTGAGTCATCGTGTAAAACTATCTCCCACAACATCCCTTAGATGTACATGTAGCTGATGAAATACTAACCATACCAATCATATCACTCATCTGGAATGGCGGTCTCCTTGTTCTTTTCAGGTCCGAATCACTCGTCTGACAGCTGGTTGCCCTACACATCGCTGAATGTGATGTGTCCGTCTGAGCGTGCCTCCTCCTTTGCAAGCTGCCGCCACTTCTGCAGGGCCAGGACGTCCTAAGGCGCTGTATGCCAACGGTAGCTCTTTGGCTCCAGCGGTTGTGCGCTCAGTAGACAGAAAGAAAAGGCTCCTCTTCCGCACATCCCAGCTCCCGGTAGATCTTCGAAGTCTCTTCCTCGCCTGCCACGGCCCACTGCCAGCAACTAAGCAGTGCACCCGGATACGGATCTGGATCTGCCACCCCGGAATGGGCCCAAACGCTGCCAGGATACGATCTGCCACCTTTTGCCTGCAAGCAGCTGGAAAGCTGCGACAACTAAGAGCTGGAACTGTCAAAGGCGCTCGTGGTGTTGACAAGATCGACCTAAGGCTTGTTCCCCACTGCCTTACCAAGCCCGGTATATCCTTACAGCCAGTCTTTCTCAATGCAGAGATCTGTCTCCTCCCTGCCAATGCATCATTATGCATGTTTTGCTGTGAGTAAACATTCGGACAGATGCATTTGTGAAGCTGTGCCTGCCTATCTTTGTGTGCCTTCCAATTCTTCCAGTCTGTCTGTGTGCTTGCCCCTTTCGATCTGTCTTTGCAGATGTTCGTAGGCAAGTTAAGCACGCAGGCGTAAACACCTTTGCATGCACACAAAGGCAGGTGAATGCAAGTATCGAGAGCAATTACAGTACGTAGGCACTTTAATGTGAGCATGCAAGCGTGCGTGCTGCCGGTATGAGTTCGAACGTATTTTTTTAGCACTCACTCTCGACAAAGCACGAACGTATTCATTTGCATGCTTGCTCAGCATGCATCGCGATTTTGGAGTTCTAGTTAGTGCTTCGGATTGCTGCTGGGGCTTTGTGAGGATTCTCCTAAAGCATCCATGCTGGCACCTTCATAACCCAGTTTTCGTTTTTTGGATGTCAGCACGACTGCGCATTAGGCCATGGCGGTTCATCCAATTTCTTAAACTCGCCCACCTCATTCGGCGATTGTGGCTGCATGTTTGCATGTGTAAAATTGTATATTAGCTTAAGTACCTGTGTACCAACTGATGTATCCGTTTTTTTTCGGATCCCTCTTACATCACATATTCTCGCTTGGCTTGGCTTGGCTGGGAGGTCGGGACGTGACTTGCCGTGCGTGTCCCTGCCCTGCAAAGAAGTGGCACCGGGGAGCAAAAATGACAGGGGCGGAAAAAAACGCAAAAGACACACCCAATTCCTTCCATTGCAAAGGGGGCTGCTGCATCGCATGGCCATGCCAAGGCGGGCAAAGCAGACCCTGTTCTGCCCCCTCTGTGATTGCCTGGTTCAAGAAATATGGGTGCTGTGAAGCTTTCACCGGTCACGTGCTATTCGTGAGTGCGGCAGAGCTCATAACGCACCTTCGCCCGAAGGTGGCGGGACTGGAAGTCTCCGATAGAATTCTGCAAGACATGAAAAGCCTGTGTCTGAACCCGAAAGTGCAACATGCATTCAAAGCATTCAGCTGGAGTCGAGCGCTCCAATGCGTGGTGCATAATTAGTGGCTCACCATTACCATTGATGTGCAGTGGACGTTCCGCATTCGCACCGGGCTGCCACGGTCACTGTTGTCAACAGGTCGTGCTCGTTGCTATTCACGCGCTTGTTTGTTGGTTGGGGGACGCCCGGGCTTGCTGGCGGGAATTTTGTCGCGAAAAATTACTGGGGCCTTGTTAACGGTCGGCCGGTTTGGTTGTTGTTGTGGTATGTGGTTGTTGTTGTGGGGTATCCATGTAAGCTGCCATTGTTGCGGACACATTCTTTTCTTCTCACTCGCGCATAGCTCCCGCGCACACTTCCCCCTCACTCGCGCATAGTTCCCGC
>CAJNDV010032974.1:45263-67334 GCA_905221635.1 Symbiodinium sp. CCMP2456
GTATTTGGGAACCCAGAACCGAATGTAGAAGCAAGGCACACAAGCAAGTCCCCCAGAAGTCAACCTGAAAAGACGGCAAACGTTCCCCTTCTCGGCAGGAGCCCTAAGGGCGCGCTACAGCTCCTTTCTTGTGCGGCATTCCCCCCTCGGTATTATCGAGGCAGAGGCGCACCTGCAAATCCCCCTAATCCCAGAAGGTCTCAAAGGACCTCAAACCAAAAGGACAGACAAGCAAGTCCCCCGCAAGCAACCTGAAGTCCGAAACTGAGATTGCAGGGATGTTTCCCCCTGTTCGGTTGACCACGTGAACATGTCGCTGGGGTGATTCAGGAAAACAAGTGACCTAGCCTAGCAAACCAAAAGGAACTAAAAAAACATGAAATGCACTCCCCCGCGGCATGACTTTGGTCGCTCTCCTTTCACGGCTCCCCCGGGATCAGAAGTAGTCCTGGGCATGAGCAGCGAGTTCTCGACGGCGTCGGTGGGAGGCATCAGAAGCTGGTTCACTTGAGGATCCTCCCCCGCTGTTGTGGCGCTGGCTGTCCTCATCAACACTCATTCTTGCACTGTCCCCCAGCCCATGATGCCTGTCGTGCAGCCACCAGTCGGCTTGTCTTGCAGCTTGTCGTGGGTCCCCCCGGCGGGTCGGCGGTTGGGAATCCGCAGCAGTGGCAGCGATCTCTGCTGCTTGGCTGTGCAAGATGGCTGACGTGGTGTGCAACAGGTTGAGGAGGTCGGCCTGCAGCATGGCTTGCTCGTCGTGGCTCCACTGCGCGAAGGAGGCTGCAATCTGCTCGAAGATGAGGGCGTATTCCCCGGGTTGGTTGCCCTCGAGCTGCGGTTGCACGTTCTCTTCCGCTCGTTCCCCTTCTGTTATCTCAAACAGAGATCGAAGGCTTTCCCCCACGGTCATCAGTTGTCGCCAGTGGTCCAGAGTCGACGTCCCTTCCCCAATTGCTTGGAGAACTTGTCGCAGAGTCGCCATCAGGTCGGGCATGTTGGTGTCGCTCAGGGTTTCCCCCGTGATGCGTTGCAACCAGCGAACCACTGCGTCCAGGCATGGCGTTAGGTCGGCCACAGTGACTGGCCTCCCCCGCTCCGTGAGCTGCACGCGGGCCAGATCCGAGAGCTGCCGAATGGCTTGTCGGGCTGTCATCACCTGTCGACGGCGCTTGGGTGGCCTTTGTTCCCCCGTGCCATGGCTCAAACCTAGCAACTGCTCTATACACATGTCAACATGCTGCTCTGCATCGCTGTCCATGAGAACGTCTGCGAGGGCGCAGTCGACAACGGCCACGATTGTTCCCCCATTCGGGAGGTGTTCGGCTAGCCTTCTCATTGCGAGGAGGTGTCTCTCAACTTTTTGCCAGGAAGGGATGCGCTCTCGGAGAGGGGCCCCGGGGTCAGAAGTTTGGTTCGCAACCGTGGTGGTTGGCAATTCCCCCCCTGTATGTTGCGGCACCTGTATGGTCGTCGCACTGCTTGCTGCAAGGGTAGTAGGGGTGGCTTGTGCTTGTGGCCTGTGCTGGCCGAGTGCGGGGTCGGTCGCAGTTGCGCCTGGCTGTTGGGTTGGGTTTCCCCCAGCTGTGTCTTGGGGTGCTGGATCGGGCTGGCCCCCGTGCTGTCTCTTGAGGGCGGCCGGGGCAGTCTGCATCATAGCTGCTGTGTCTTGGTCCGCTGCTGGGTCGTCCGGTGTTGGCGCTGGTGGCGGCGATGGCCCCTGGTTGGTTCGCCCGCCGAGGTTCCGTCTATCTCGGGCTTGCGGGTAAAAATGTGGGTCTGCCGGTGGGGCTGCGTGCGGGTCGTTTGGCTTGCGGTCCTGTTGTCCTCGTCGAAGTGTACGGCCATCTTGGAGCGGGTTCTGGCTTTGCTGCCCTGCTGTCGGCACATGAGTTGGGGTCTTGGTGCGTGGCGGCCCATAGAAGGTCTGCGGCTGCTGGGGGCTGGCCTTGTGTTGGGTGTCCCCCTGTTCGTCACGTGGCTGTGGGTCTGTAGAAGAGGCGGCCGTGCTGTGGTGGAGTGCTGTTGTCTGTGAGCGGCCTTGCAACTGCTGGGGCGGCGGGTCGGAGGAGGAGGCAGCCTGGGACGGGGAGTGAGTGGGCGGCATCCCCCGGAGTCGTCGCTGCGTGGTCCCCCGTGTGCGGATGTAGTGTCGGGCTTGCTTGACCTCCTGTGGGGGGCTAGTGCTTTCTTGCGCCATCTCGATCTCCCAACGTCCAGCTCGCCCGGCTTGGATGGCGAACTTGTCCCCCGTTGCTAGGAGGAAACTGTACTCCTCCGTCATGTCCATGGGCGGGGCCTCGATGACGAAAACGTACCACAGTCTGTCACCGCCTATGGGGCACAGTCGGAGGCGTGTACCCGCCCCGAACTTTGGTGCTCTATCGAGGGGTCCCCGATCCCCCGCAATGATGATGTGCAGCTCATTGTCGGCTGGTCCACCGGCGCGTGCTCCCCCAAAGTCGGGGATGAAGTCCGGGCGGAACTCAATGGCGATCTCCCAGCAGTCGTTGTTGAGCCTGTAGATCGAGTAGGTGCTGTCGGCCGTTGTGGGGATATCTGGCGGCCACGTGAAGTCGTCCTGCTCCTCCGCCGGATGTGTTTCGGCCTGGGCCTGGGTGTCCCCCTCGGCTTCTGCGTCTTGGCCCCGAGCTTCTGTGATGGCAGGCACGGAGTCAGGGGTGTCTGTTGGCGCGAGGTCCGCGTGGCTGGTATGCTCCTCTGCCGACTGATGTGCTTGCACCGGGGTGTCGGTTGTGGGGTGGTCACGGGGGAGTAGGTGCTTGTTGAGAAGCGTCTTCCAGTCGTCTTTGGCTTGGTTGCTGGCTTTGTCCCCCGTGTTGCCGATATGTGGGTCTGTACTGGTGTGGGATTGGAAGTGGGGAGCGTGGTTGTTGTACCACCCGTGATCGCCATCGCTGCTGCTGCTGGTGTAGCTAGAATCGTCGCTGGTGCTGGGCGCATCGTTTGCTCCCCCTTTTCGTTCCCTGTCATTGCGGTCGGCCTGGAACTGGTAGCCCCATCCGGGCCCATGCTGTGGCTGAGGTCGAGGGCGGGGGACGTGGCGGCCCATTTTTCGCAGCTGCTTGTACACGTATTTGCCCCGCTTGTTGGCCACCCGTTGGGAGCCGTGTCCCGCTGTAGCTGTCTGTTGTGTAGAGGCCTGTCCCCCAAGTCGCGTGGCAGAATGTGTGTGCCTGGAGGAAGGGATGCCTCCCCATCCCGGAGTTTCCCATGGTGGCGTGCGCTGCTGCTGCTGTGGTGCGGGCGGCTGCTCAGTCTTGTCATCGGCGCCGTCTCTTGCTGTTGCAGAGGGGTCCTGAGGAGGGGGCACTGCTTCCCCTGTCAGGACGGTCTGTGGCTGCTGCTGTTGCTGACTGCCTTCCCAGGGGATTTCTGGGGGGATGTCGCCGTCAAAGGTTCCTTGCTGGTCCTCGTACCACTCTCGCTGGTTCGCAAGTTCCTTGGCCGTAAATGCACTTCCCCCAGGGTTCGTATGCGAGGGACAGGTCGCGGAGGCTGCGTGGGCTTGTGGCAGGTGGTCAGCTTGGGCTGTTTCCCACGGCGGGATGCTCGGGGGGTCGTCAAGGACATCTGCTGTGGCCGCGTGGTGCATGCTCTGGTCGGGGTTGGGCTGCTGTTCTTGTCTGGGATGTGGAGCGGTGGAGCCTTGCTGCGCTGGAGGTGGCACTGTCACCCCCGTGTGGTGTTGTGTCTGGGGCTGCGGCTGCGGCGGGTCGTCCGTGGCATTATCGTACCAAGCTGAGTAAGGCTGCGCGGCTTGTGGCGTCGGCTCCCGTGGTGGTCGGCTGCTTCCCTGAGGCGGAGGCTCCTGGTTCGGGAGGTTCGATGTGTGGAAGCCAGCTGGCGGCATCGCATCCCCCGCGCCACCATTGCGGGGTGAGCTGTAGGGGGTATTCCATGGGTCATCATCCGGGTCATACGGTCGAGCGTAGCCACGAGGGAGGCAAGGGGCGCAGGGTTTGCAGACCGAAGGTGCTGTGTAAGCTTGCTGTGTCTGTGGGACCACGGGGACCTGTGGCTGCGCTTGTCCTGTAGGTCTCGTAGGCTGCAACGGCTGTGTGGAGTGGAGTGCTGCTGTCTGTGAAGGTGTCAACTGCTGTGGCGGGGCCCGGTTCGGGCCGTACGAGGTTTGCTGCGGTGGCGGCTGGGCCTGCTGCGGCTGGGTGTACTGGAGCTGGTAGGCCGGAGGCGGGAAGTAGATCCCCCCAGGTTGGGTGCCAGTGTGTGGGAATTGCTGGGCCTGCGGGGCCATGGCATATCCACCCCAGGCCGTGTATGGTGTGCCCTGGGCGGTGAAGTGGGTGGATTGCCAAGTAAGCTGAGTGGGAGGCGGCATTCCTGGGTCACGCATCCATGGCGGTTGCCAGTGTGCTTGTGGTATCGTGGGTCCCCCCTGTGGTGGGGGTGGTGGTGGTTGCTGCTGAAAGGCAGTGTTGGGGACCGCCGGGGGTGCCGTGTTTGCTGCCGCGGCTTGTGGCGGTGTCGGCTGCTCTGTGGGCCTGGCTGCAGAACGTGCTGTGGGGTCTGCGGGCGTGGTTTCCCCGGGCGGGTGCATCCCCCAACTCGCAGAGAGCATCATTGATAGTACTTGAAACATCTGAAGCATCTTCATCGTGCTTCTTTTCCTGGAGGGTGCTCCGACTTCAGGAGCTGCTGAAAGGGCTGTCACTGAACTTCAAGTTCACGGCTTAAAGGTTTCTGACTATAAATAAAAAGGCAAAGCATCATGTAGGGCAGCGTGTTAGCGAGGATCATGAAGGCGGGCATGAGCATGTAGGGGTTCGAGCCGAGGGTGCGGAGCGCGGTCACGTCTGTCACGAACTTCTGGGGCATATGTTCTCATCTGACATCTGACATGAACAGAGGCAGGGGGCAGACGGACAGGCATTGCATGAAGAAGCTTCCCATGTCGGCAGTCGGCGACCAAGGCTGTCATACGCATGCAAATCACATGTGAGCGACTCCGGTTGTGTGCCTGTCTGGTCTGCTGTCGTAGCTTTTTCCCCCCGGCCCGAGGCTGGAGAGTGGTGCGAGCTAGTGCCCCGCATGCAGCTTGTGCGGGCAGTGTGAGAGCTTGTTCCCCCGGCTATGGGATCGCCACAGCAAGTCCGCGTGGTCCCTCGGAGAGGTAGGTCCAGGTCCCTCGCGTCATTCTGCTGCCACGGGCGGTTCGATCTCGTCGACGGAACTGTCGTGATGTGCGGGAGCGGCTCTTGAATGCGGCGTCAGGTTCTCGATGCTCGTCTGCTTGCCCGTAGCCCATGGCACGTCATACTTCTCTACCCATCGCTTCGACAGGTAGGCCCACTGTTCCCTGTTCATCGCGACAAGGTGCCAGTTCTCCCCCGCAATGGAGGTGACTTGGCGGTCGATGTCCATGAAGGCATTGAACCGGCTTGCATGGGTGACATTGCCATGCGGCGGTCTGTGAGCATTCCACCAAGCCAAAGAGCGCCAGCGAAGGATTTGTCCCCCCACAGGGTCGCCGCGACACATATGTCCAAGGAGTCCCCAAATCTGCTCAAGGATAAAGGTGGACCAACGGCTTGCAGCGGGGTGTTGCTTCGTTACCCCGTGCTTGAAGAGTAAGAGGCGGGTACGTCGGAGAGTCCTTTGGTTCCACGACACCCAGGACTCCGTTCCCCCTCTTCGTAATCCAGCCATATCTCGTATATGGAGCAGTTGCATCGAGTTCGCTTGCTTAAGGATTTGCATGTTATACGGCCAAGTTTCGCAGCCCCATAAAGCTGCTTGGCGGACCAGCATCGTATGCAAAATCATCTTTTTCGCTAAGGGGGCCTTTGCCATGAGCTCCCCCTTGTGCGACCAAAAGGCGCGCCTCCCCCGCGATTGCATGGCAGCGACGATCAGGGAGGGTGTCGTGTGGAAGGCCACAGGGCTCCCCAGAACCGTGATGACGTGCTTCCGGTCTTTGGTCGGGACCATTTTGCCACCTATGTGGAAGGTGGCAGGAGTCCTGTTGCTGATGATGTCAATCTTCCCCGGGTGGAGGACGAGCCCTTTTTTGGGGAGCTTGTTCCCCAGCAGGTCTAGCATCTTCTGCAAGTGTGTAGCTGACATCGACCAAAGGTAGGTATCATCCATGTAGCTTCCCCCATCTTCTGGGGGGGGCTCATCAGTAGTCGGCTTGACTGCACGTGCTTCGCTGATACATTCGTCAAGGTCCTTGGCAACCACGGAGCCGAACGCCACTGGGCTGTCGGGGCTCCCTTGCCGAACACCGTTTGTCTGTGGTAGCTCGAGGGTGGCCCCCCGGAAGCTGACGGTGATCATCTTAGAGCGTAGCAGCTTCACCCATGCTCGTGCTTCCCATGGTCGTCCCCCTTTTATGGCAACGTCTTCCTCAACTCGAAGGGCCATGGCTTCCTGGAAGACGGAGTCAAAGGCCTTGCGGATGTCCAGTTTTGCCACATACATCTCCAGGCCGAAGTCGAAAGCGATGCGGCAAATGCGACGGATGATCATGAGCAGCTCAACACCTTGCCTGGATTTTCGAGACCACTGGAGTCGTGAGGGCGTCATGATGTAATCCCCCGTCCTGAGAAGCAGTAGTTGTGAGAAGGATTTTAGCAAAGCCGAGCTTATTGTGATGGGCCTCGTCTCGCCCCAGTCTGCGGGGGCGCTGTTTTTGGCCAATAAGATGCTGATTCCCCGCTCGATGCTCTGAGGAATCCGGGTGGTATATAGCATATCGCTGAAGAGCTCTCGGAGGTTCTCCCCCCAAAAATCATGTTGCAACAAAGCCTTCAGTGCCTCGTGCGAGACCATGTCGGGGCCACAGGCCTTGCCGTTCGTCCACCGCTTTCGGATGCATGAAAGCTCGTCAATGGTGAAGGGGTGCCACGGCGTATTCTTGCAGAGCTTGCAGAGGCGGCCATCAATGCTGTCAAAGGCTGCTGCAACCGTGTCCTGGTTCTGCTTCTGGAAAATCCCCTGGAAGTGGAGAGTTAGAGTGTGTTTCCAGTCGGGATCGTCCGTAAGCGGGAGCTCCCAGGAATGGCTGCGGCTGGATTGTTCTAGAGCTCTTTTGGCCTTCCAGTCCCCCAGGGCCGTGCGGTCGAGCAACTTTTGCCTCCATTTGCCATGTTCACGTCCATGCTGTCGGCAGACGCGTTTCCACATGCTTCGGCGGGCTTCCCCCGGCGGAGCTGCGGTGGCCTCCCGGCGCATCTTCTTAAGCTGACTGCTCTCCTCGAAGTGTGGGAGGACCTTGCCCGGAACGGTGATGGCGATGGCCACGTTGGTGATGGCAGCCAGGCGGTCCCCCGTGGAGGGCGGGGTAGACATCACAGCAGCGACTTCGGTAGGACCACGCAGTCGGCGACTCCCCCATTCGGGTGCTCGTATGGTCAACCTTGGTTGTTGCGCCCGAACCTGGATGGGAGCCCAAACGGGTTCATGGTCTGAAGTCGCTATGTCGCGATGCTGTAGTACGTCTCCTTCCCCTGCTTCAAGGTGTTTCAGCATGACGTAGTCCAAGCGTCTATCTTTGAACCTGGTGTTGTAGGGGTAGTAGCTGCTCTTGTGGAGGCTCTGCGGAGGGAACACCAATCGGTTGTGTTCCTGCCATCGGAGGATGGTTTCCCCGCGGCTGGACTCGGAGAGCAAAGCCTCCCCCTGTCGCATCTCGAAACTTTCGTTGGCGTCAAGGCCCAGGGCCGCCTTATGTTTTTGCGCCAGCTGGTCGGCGATCATCTCAAGGATGCCTTCTGTCTCCTGCAGGTTGGCACTGTGCGGGATGTGGGCGGAGATGGCGGCAAGTCGCAACCTGCCTATCTCAAGCGTGCAAGAGCAGGCGCATTTTAGTTGTTTGCATGCCACTCGGCTCACATCAGCGGAGTGTGCAATTGCAGTCCCCCGCCATTCATCATCTCTCTTGCTCGCAAAAATCTGAAGTTGCTTTTCCGCATGAAAGTGCTTGCCAGTCTCGACGATGATCTCTTGGAGAAAAACCACCAGACTGCAATCAAAGGGGTGAATTCGGGCATCCCGGAGTGAGCATAGAACCTTGAGGGCTTTAGCCATAGTTAGGCCACCCACGTTCCAGCTTAGGATGTGCAGCTCGGAGGCAGTCCCCCCGGGCTTGTGAAACAGCTCGCGGTCCATGTCGTCTCAGCTCAGCCCCTTGCGGAGCTCATCCCATGCTTCCCCAAGAGCGGCGTCAGAGGTGCCGAGCTGGCGGGCTAGGGGGCCTATCGCGACCCATCCCCCGGTTTCTTGTCGTGCAGAGGATGGCGCTGTAGTGACACCGGAGGCAACTTTAACGGCATTGTACCACACGTTGGCTGTGCCGTACTCCACCTCGAGGGCTTGACTTCGTCCCCCGGCCTCCAAAATAAGTCTCTTAATCTTCCCCGCCAGCTGTGCTCGGCGCCGTCGCTCCAGCGGCTGACTCATCGTGGCGAAGAAGTATCTGTTCCCCCCTTCGGGTCGGGGGCCCGTGACGATCTTTGCCGCTCTGATTGTACGGAGCGAGTCCTGTATGCGGCGTCTGTGGCTCACAGCATCTTCCCCGTCCCGCGGTTGCACCGGGAGGATAGCGAATCCCCGCCGAAGCCCTGGAACAAAGGCCTCGTCCATGTCCAAGTCGACTTGGAGTTGGGCGACGTGTTGCTTGACGAGGCGCAGTGTTTCGGAGGCGGCTTGCTCAGAGGCCCATCCCCCTAGGACGATAGCTGGCCTCGGCGCTTCCGTTGACGAGCCATCAGATCCCCGGGTGCTAGTGTTGAACTGTGCTGCTGTGAACTTCCCCTCAAGGAGGTCCATTCTCGTGACAAGGCTAGTGTTCTGCTCCTCGATCTTGTCCACCTTGGCGTCAATGGCAACCTGCTTGTCGGTACTCTCTCTCTCTCTCTCTCTCTTCAACATTGGATATGTGCCCGTCTCTTATAGAGAGATTACGAATACTGTGTCGTTGCTGCTGGTGCAGCAAGCACCCGCAAAGGATGGGGAGACGTATTCGCTTCAATTGCCACTTCCCCTTCGGTCCTCCTTCCGAGAAAACATGGCACAAAAGCGAGGCAATCACCTTCTCATGGAAAGGATCCAAATTTCTCTTGGTATTCCTGGATGCTCATTGGCTCATTGGACTACAGCACAGACAGCAGATGGTTAATCATGGGTTACAACAAGGGCTTCCAAATGATCAAGCGTTTCTGTTGCTTAGAAATGGAGAGTCGCAGTTCAGTGCGACAGTCTTTCGACGAAACATGTCACGACTACGTCGTCTGGTCTGCTCAGAGCGAGGCGAGAAAGAGAGCGAGAGAGAGACAGCGAGAGAGACAGAGAGGGCGAGATAAGGAAACAAGGAAAGATAGGAGAGCAAAGAAGAGACCGACAACTAGTCTAACTCTCTGTGCGAGCCGAGAGCCGTTGCGAATCCCTTCCTCGGTTTTTGGCAAGCAAGGAAAACAATGAGCCTTCTGAAACGTGGCACTGAGATGCGTGCAGGCAGCAAGTTACAAGAATGACAGAAAATATGCCACTGCATTTCTTTATGTTGATTATTTATTTGTCAGGTCTAAAAGCTCATTGACATGTCCCTATGACTGCGCATGTTAACACACATTCATCCGCGTCCTCCAGTGGATTGTGAACCTGCTACGTAATCGGCGCCTGATGTATAGCGTTCACCTGCGACCGGGCCGAGCCGGACGACGCGAAGCGTTTACAATAAAAAATGTAAATGTGTGCGAATGCATACATGTATCCATGTTTGTATGTATACGAACGCGACTTGGCGATGAAAGACATGCAGTAAGCAAGAACAACCCAACCACAGTTCATGCAGTATAGATGTTTTTGAGACTCCCGGCCTAGCTCAGGTTGACTTGGAGGACGTTCCGGCAAGAACACTATCGGTATCTTCTAAAAGTGTCCTACCTCATGTCAGGAAACGTTAAAGCCGCCGCTGCATAGTCGAATTTAAAGCCGCTGCATACTTACGTACGCACACATACAAACAAATACGAACACATGTCAGCATAACATCTTCATGTACAGTTCCTCCAAGTACAGGTAACAACGCAAACAACAAGACGAAGACCAATATGAGAACATCGGTTTGTGCAGGTGGACAAACACAAAATATCAATGATACATATGACACGTGTGGCAAGACATGGCCACGACCTTTTCAATTATGATAATCTGATAATTGTGTCCGGCAGAGCAGCGACACAGCACCCCTCAACTCGCAGGCACCAGTGCAAACCGAATCAGCACTTCGGAAAATGCCGTCTTGTCTCGAGATGTTGTCTGCATACTTCGCGACCACAGCAACCGCCATTCCGCCCAACGCTTGCAGTGCTACGACTACACCTCGGCTCCATGCAACACATGAAGCGTTTTTTTGTAGAAATCAAGATTCAGAAAGAAAGGCCCTCATGTTTGCACACAAGCATCGGAGTCATGCAGTGTTCTATGTCGTCACCTGTCTGCTCAACGCATGAACAAGTCAAAGCCAGGGGCATACGAGGAAGTTCCAGCCGAGGAAGAACCCCTTCTCGCCTCGATTGATTCTATAGGGCGCTGGTCTTAGACATCACCGATGCACCGTGCGCCCGGCAAACCTGAAGGGCTGCATTTCTGCGACCAAGGGTCGAATCTTAGAGCCATCATTGGCCACAAGGCCCCAGGAGATTGCGACCAAAGACCAGCCAGCAAGGTGCATGTTGCGCACCCAAAGGCCTTGGCAGCAGAAGCAGAAGCGAGCGCGTGCTAAACGGAAGCGCAGAAGTTCTTTTTGAGAACGATGGTGGTATGAACAGTAGAGGTGCAAAGGTTCCTCAAAGTCCAACGGTGAGTTTTTCAAAAGAAAAAAGCAGGCAAGACTGGGCCGGTAACGCAATGCATGAGGTCGGGAAATTCTCTCACAGGAAGTTCCCGTCCCCAATCACAAGCCCTACATCAAAGACTGCCATCCTTTTCGAGATCTGTGGGGAGCGATGTCGCCATGAAAGTTGAACCAAGCGACTTGAGTTGCCACTCCTAGGTATCAGCGAGCTCTTGATCTGTGTGTGTCAATCTGCGTAGAGGTGCAGCCATGTACAGATGGACACAAGTACATGTACGTAGCTATGGTATACGTATATACATATATCATATATATATATACACATTGAAAACCGAGAGAGAGAGAGAGAGAGACATGTAAATGTAACATTGTGGTATCTAAAAGATTTATAGACCTGCAGACACATACTCTTGCAAGCTCCATGGTCGAAACAGCCACGGGCCTACGGCAGTCCGCTCATGGCAGCCTGGTCGCTTAAAGACTTTCTCGGTGTAGACTGCCGCCAATCCTGTCCCCAGACAACTCAGCGTGCTAACTTGACATGAATCTCAATTTGCTGGTGTCTCGCTTTGTGCACAGCCTGGCTCAGTGTGGGAGACTGGTCAATCCCACCCACAATCAAATGCACAGAATTTCTGTGGTGCATATGTGCACGCATGACCACGGACCCAAAAACAAACACAGGCACACACACACACACACCACACGCACCGATGAGCACGCAAGCAGGGTTTGCGGATCTGCCTACAAGGTATCCACTTAACTACTCACCTGCTGCCTTGCCTCCTTTCCGGGCACAGGTGCCGTGCTAAACCTGAGCAAAAAAGAAAGGCTGGACCAAGGCGTCGGCCACTGGTGATGCAAGCCACAGAGACGGCCAAAAAGCCGACCCATGCCTTCGGTGCAAGGATCAGAAAGAAACTCAAGTCTGAGCTAAACTGGAATAGTGGGAGGGGGCAAATCATCATCATCAGCATCATCAATGTCATCACTGTTCGCGCTAGCATGGTATTATAAGTAACAACGAAAAAGAAGAAGCAAGGAACAATCGTACTCATGACGATGACGATGCAAAGGAGGTGCACAAGAGGATGAGGACGAGGACAGTCATCCTCCTCATCTCATCTTGCACCTAAGTATGTAAATATGTAGGAACTTCACCTAATTCAGCTGCAGTGTGTGGAAGCAGGCTTGCCGGGGGGTACGATCTCGGATTGTGCATGAGTGGGGGACATACGAATTCCGTGCCCGCTCAGCACATGCAAACCTATGATGAACATGTTCCAGACGGATATAAAGCATTCCGGCATGGCTCTTGCGGTGCGAGACCTTGCCCATCGGATGAATCAGGCGCCATGCAGATCACAACGCCGACGACGGCGCATTCTCTTACCCCTCTGCAAAGGACACAAGCACCACCGATGCTTTCAGATTGGATTTATGAACCTGAAGAGACCCGCACCACACGCACACGCATACATACTCTGGTCCTTTACACTTTATGCGGCTCTCGAGTCCCGACGTAGCTCGCTGAGGCCTAGCCGGCAAACTTACGAATTCAATCCGACCTGAATATCTCAGCCCCAAGCCACGAAATCAAGTAAAACCCGGCCTGCTGGCCAGCCTTTTGCCGGCTGTCTTCAGCAGTAGATAGCTGCACTGCGGCCACCTTTGGGGGGGGAACTCTGCTATAGCCACTGATGTCACTGCAAAAGACTCTAGGATTCTCAATGCCAGGGCACACGTCCGGTGACCAACGCCGACAATCTATAATATGAGAAAGCAGGCAACCTTCCTCCGGCCGCCACGAACCCAAATTGCGATTAGTGATTTTTGGTGCTAGTGCACGGAGGGCGTGGCGTAGTCCAAGTGATGCCAAGCATCAGGGGCTGAAGCATGCTCGAAGCTGCGTGTGCAACATGAAAGCGAGTTCAGCTTGTAGTTTCTGTAGGGCTTCCGGGGCAGAAAAGCTATTGCAGCTTCGATTTGCGCAAACCCTTCATTCTACGTTCTATTCAGACCTGCATGCAGCCAGCTCACGCCGAGTGCACACAGGAAAATGCCCCACCACTGGGGAGGTGTAAGTTGCCGGTTCAGCATCGCCACGCCTCGTCCCGCAAGCGATTTATGGACTCTGTCACTTCAGGTAAACTCTCGTTGCGGGGCCAGAAGCCCAAAATGCTGGATCTTATTCTGCAGCGATTTGGCCGTGAACAATCTGCACTACTATCTCCAGAAACACGTCTATACATAGTATCAGGCTGGGCTTATCAAGGCCACCAGTCCAACCTAAAGCTAAAGCGTGCACATGCGACGGACATGCCTAGCAGCTTCGCTCAGGACCTTGGGAATGCTACAGGAACAACGTCGTGACTTGTCGCCAATGCTTCGGCCAGGATGCTGAAGAGTGCAGTGGTGACCAGCTTCATCCTGGCTCTCCAAGCTGTGCGGAACCCGAGCTCTCAAACCAACAAGAAAGCAGAGATGCGTAGTGTTTGTTTCGGAAAGCTTGAGCAGTACATCAGCCGATGATTCAAAGCTTTTGGACTCCGGCTCTGCTAGCTCCGCACTTCGACGATCTTTGACGAGCAGTGCGCAGGCTAAAAGTATTCTGTAGATGCCGGGCCTTCTATTTTTGTTCGACAGAAGACAGCAAAGAGTCTTTGCATGTCTGGTCTGTGTTCGTCTGCCACACAAGCGCCGGGTCGCGGTCGCCATGTACATCTGCTTACAAGCAAATTGCTGCAAGGCATGTCTATTAGCCCCGGCCACGTTCGTTGACCTAGTTCCGGTGTGCATAACTGCTGTTGTTCGCGAAGTCTCGCTGAACAAACCATCCCGGCATAATCTGGAAGCAAACAGGTTTGCGCGGTGCTGCCTGCTAGCCTTGCATACGCTGCTGTCGTTATGAATGCTGCGCCATAGGGGAGAATTCGTTCGCAATGAATTAACGAAACTGCGTTCCAAGAAACTGGTACAGCACTTGACATACCTCGGTGCAGCCGAGCTAGACGTGTTTGTGCTCCAACTGCACGTCGAGATCAATTCTGCCGGGGTACGGAAATGTCAAGGTTCGACGCTGCGACATACTGAAGGCTGTTCTGCAGAGAATACAGCACGGCCGGCACCAGCCTGGCTCGGGATCTGCGAAGCTGCACATTGGATTAACTTGCTACAGTCAATCGTTGTTCCAAGTCTGAGAATACGGTTTCAAGGCTCTGCAGCTCCAGCATGCTAAGATACTAGCGAGACAGCGGGTTGCAACAGATATCTGTAGGTGTCTGGCTCATGGGATGCAGCGCCCACCACTCGGGCGCCCACATTCTGAAGGACTCCGTGGAGAAGAACATGACAATCAACTTAGCGAAGGCGCATTAGCACAAGCTTGTGAACATGCCAGTTCCGCACATCTCATTTTTCGCACTGCACAAAATGTCACAGAAAGGCTTTCGTTCTACTCTAGTCATACATAGCAGTTGATAACGTGACAACGGGGAACACGAAGCACAAACCCAGAAACAGCCCAAACCTCCAAAAGTCCGAGTCGGACGTCGCACTGAAGACAGGTCTTGCACAGGTCTTGGCCAAATACCTGTCAAAAACGAAGACAGCGAGCATACTCAAATCTTGTGGGCGCCAAACGAATTCGTTCAACTCCACAGAAACCTACAAAATCATCCGGAATGTCCGAAGTACCGGAAAACCGTCCTTGCAAACAACATGCCTACGTACTGCGATCTCACGGTAAAGGAGCATTCGTATGTAGTAGTGCGACGCTCGGTGACATGCATCAGCGGACAGCAGGCACGTTTTCTTAACTCACGATCGTTGAGGTCTGACAGGGTCTGAAGGTGGTGATCGCGAGATCTTCTTATGAGGATCCGCGGCTTTCTGATATATATAGGTCTTGACCTAAAAACTGGGCACCCGCTGCCAGCGGGGGGGCCCCGCCGGAGTCTTCAGCAACTCTTCGGCCGCGATTTTCCGAAGGGGCTTTGCCACAGGGGCAAAGGACAGTTGTCCGACTCGGGCCACACGTCCGGACCATTGCAGGTCTTGCAGGAACTTGTCGAAGTGCCATCTGAGGTAAGGGCTTCCCATGGGAAGTGTAAGGCAATCTCTTCGCTTATTGTGTGATTTCATTTCATGCTGCCAACCAAATCGTTCGAAATTCTGTTCACAGCTTGTTGCTCTGATCGAAGCTGTGAGGACCCCTTCCACTGTGTATTAAACGACACAGTGTGCGCGTGGGTTCGACCAGACACTGAAGCTGCAGATGGGACATCAGTGTGTGCAGTGTGCAGTCAGCCTTTGGCTGCATGCAGCCCGCGAATGGGGCCCGGGGTCGATGCTCGGAGACTTCGCCACAGCTTGGAGGGAGAATCACTTGCTGCGTTTCTGTGCTTCCTCTTTACGAGCTCCGAGACTCCAGGACTACACCCTTGCATTCATAAGTTGTATGCCACACACCTTCCGACGTTAACACAGTATATGACTCAGACACCGGGAACCACTGTAGCAAGGGGGCGTTGCCGAAGCGACAAGTGAAAGAGCTTGAAAGAGCATCTTATCGGGCCTGATGTAGTTAAGCGTTGGAGAATGAGGCGAAAAGGAGCTACCAGATTAGGACGCACGATGGGAGTAGAGAGCTGGGACGAGTTCGCAGACTTCCCTGGATGTGCACAGCGCTACTGGAAGAAGAAGCCTTCAGCTGGAAGCTGCTGGTGTGCTTTGGTACGGGGATAAAGTGCCAAGCCGGGCTCTCTGAGCAAGCCCCGTGGGTAGTCTGTTCGCCTTGTCGGCTCAGGTTGCAGCAAGCTCAGATCTGGTTTTTCTGTGCCAGGTAGAGCTTGGCAGCTGCAGCGCAAGAGGTCACCAACCTTGTCTCCGGGTCCACCTGCATGCGGGATCAGTCTCTGCTTGGATGCTGCTCGGCTGATGCAATACCGTTCTTGACCCCCACCTCAGTCCGATCGTGGCTGATGATCTCTCGTAGGTGGACCCCGTCCTTGCATCGCTTCGTTACCCTGCATGTCCTGCTTAACTTAGAGACAAAGGTAATTGAACTCTTCGCGAGAAGGGCCTGTTCCTGATCCTCCGGACGTGGAGGTATTTACGCATGGCAAGTGCATGTCGGATCCAAAGCTTGTTTCATGGACTCGGTATCTAGATGAATCCCGAAAGCTGCAACACCTGACCCAATGTCAGCACTAACGCGAAGAGAGCACTGCAGGCTGAGCTTCGTGTCCATCGGGCGAGTCGGCATCAAGCCAGGCTCGCAGCGCTAGCTCCTTGGCAGCATGATCAGAAGCATGGGTGCTTTAGATTCGGGTCTTAAGCCCGCCTTCTTCAACTGACATCCCTTATGGCTCTGTTTGCCACCTTGTCATCCTGCTATTTCGTGGCCCATCCTGGCCCTCCCTACTCTCAAGCAGCCCTTCTCTGAGACTGGCGGCAGAGAGAAAGTGTTTGGTGAAGTGATGTAGGTGTTGTTACCTCAAGTCCTCCTCCATTCAAACCGATTGCGCCGTGCATGCGCCAGACTACATCTCCAAAATAGTACTGATGGTAGAGACAGGGAGTTCGATCTGAAAGGCATAGAACGTAAGCCCAGTGGAAGGACTATGTGAGTCAAGTCACTGCGGACTCTGCGTTCGGACGTTCATCGGGTGAAGGCCTCAGACCTTGAGGAACAGCCTATGTTCTATGACTTCAAGGCACAACATAATTGAGGATTGCTGCGATTCTTGGGATGTGCTACAATCTCACACTGATCTCCATAGCACACTCTATGCTCTGACACAGATAAACTCCCCTAATGAAGCAACTTCCATGGACAAAACATGACAAAACCTCTTTCGATCCGGCCAATCCTATGGAGAAAGAAAAAGAGCAGCTCTCTGCAGTCGACAGTACCTGGCCTCTCTCTCTCTCTCTCTCACACGTCTTACACGTCAGCTCAAAAGTTGTACATGGGTGAGGCTACAGAAACTCCAGATCGGCACCATCTTGCAAGAATGAGTCGGCTTCCGATGCGCGCTGGTGTCCGATATGCGCCGGTTTCGGATGAGCGGCCGGTTTTTGATGTGCAGTTTCTGATTCAAAGACCGGCTGCTGGTTTTCCGGGTGATTCACTGAATTGCATCCCCACAGGAGTCGCAGTCCATCCATCCATCCCTCCCTCCCCCATGCAATCAGACCCATAATAACATACAAGCATTCATCCATCCATCTATCCATCCAGCCATCCATGCATGGAAAATACACATACATACAGGTATGCATACATATACACATAAAGATGCATACCCGCACATCCTTATGCGCACATACATCCGGCGACAAAAACAGAAAGCGAAAGAGAACAACAGAGAGAAGCAGAGAGAGGGCGACAGAGAGAGATTGAGAGACCAGTCACGGAATGCCATACACAGGAACAAAGTCCTTGACGTCTCCTGTAGATACAGCGACAAACCTTGGCCTCGTCGAAGGAGTCAGAAGAGTGCGCGCGACAAACGGGCACGAGTACGATCGAGTACGACTATCTGCCTCAACAGATCATGCTTGCATGGCTTTAAACCGTCGAATGTCAGGAGTTCCAGCTACATGTGGACATGCCAGGTCAGACTCCCAGCCATGCAGGCACGCGATTTCGAAGTCCGAGAGGCAAGAGTCGACGAGCCGCTTCGCGTGCTCGAAGTAGGGGACGGGAGATGGTGGCCACTGCAGGTCCGGTACCTCGAAGTATCTTCCGGATAATATCTACAAGGAATCTGCTTTCACACTCCTACGAAGTGAAAATACATACTTGAGCTCTGCTCATCAAGAACCCCCACGTCTCAAACCTCCGCTGACTCCACAGAGAAATATCTCCAAGGTTGTGCAAAGCGCTTCAGACAGAGTTACTGAGAGCATGAAGCAGCTGAACGTGATAATTGTGCTAGAGGCCCTCACCCCTTATCTACGCCTGGATTACTACACGTCAGTGATACATACAAAGCATCGTAGCACAACAGGCGGTGCTTCTGAAAAGCCTTGCAGCAGCCGGCCTGATTTCTCTCAGCCTGAGACACCACATCCTCACGAAAACGCCACAGCAAGAAGCTGAGTTTTTCTTGAAACAAACCGCTGCATGCCAGTCATCGGAAAGCTCATAGGCACAAAGTTCAGGAGAAGACATCAGGACCCTCCTCGTACAAATGCAGGTTTGTCGACTGTGACTGTTCCGAGATCCGCTCCAATGCGTGCAGAAGCCCTGAAGCTTTGAATGCGACCAAGAGCGGGAAACAAGCATGTCCTGAACACTCAGCCCCTGCAAAGGGTTCGCTGCGGCCAGCACGAAGAAAATCACCTCACAGAGCGGCTGCTTCAGAGTCTAACTGCTACGGCCGCTGCGGCACATCTGAAAGCAGCAACAATGCGACACCGACTGCTTTCGTTGCATCCGAGGCACTCTGCCAAATGAAAACATGTCTGCCTTGTCTGCCTTCGCCATCTGGATGGTCTTGGTAAGCACCTCTTGCAGGAGCGGAGGATGCAGAAGACGAAGCCACGGAGTCAAAGCGAGGCGAGGCCCTACTGTGACCCCACTACGCACCTTGAGTATGGTCCCTAACTCTGGAAACACCGGGAACTCATCCGATCCTTGGTAGGCCTTAGTTATGCATGGTTTCGAGTTGCGAAAGCAAGATGCCACAAGCTGAACCCGAAGGAGGAGGGAGACCTGTAAGTCAAAACGGGGGAACGTGCCCCGTGAATAGTACGACTACAGAATGCTACTGAAAGTCGTGCCATCTAAATCCAAAGTGGTTGAAGCTTGGCGGCTATGTGCACAGTGGTATAGAACTACATAAGTTAATCTGTGCCTCAGTGGCAAGCTGAAAGTGTGCTACTCGGCTGCACTTCTACCAATCTTCTGTCAGTGCCTGTGAATCTTCAGAGACCTTCACCACATCCAACTGAAAGATAAGATAAGTCCTTTGCTAGTAGTAGTCATTCGCTGACACCCCTCTGGCAACAAAACGTCCGTCTGTAGGTATCCATGGCAAAACATGTAGGCTCCTGGAACTGTCAGTAAGAGTCCTCATTAATCAACATGACTTACTACAATAAGCATCCAATGATGCAGAGTCTTTATTCACAGGTTCCCGAGATATGTGGCTCATGTCGTTTGGCTCCCCTCGCATTGGCCCGGAGCACCTCTGGCGCCATGTAGCGCGGTGTTCCTGCATGCAAAAGGGAACCAAAACGCCCATCCAGCAAGGCAAACTTGGACACAGCAGTGCTAGACAACCAGAGCGCTGCCGTAAAGACAATTTCCAAAACAGAAAAGTTCAATGCCCTGCAGTCGGTCAGGAGCCTGTGGAAGATTGGTTTAGCACAGAAGCCTTCTCAGTAGGCCACATTCATTCGGAGCCTGTAAAGAGCGAACTGAATCTGCCTTATCTGAGCTGCATCCGATCAGATCTCGACAGCCCTTACATCCGCAGAGGGTAACCGGGTAGTGGGATGTAGTAGATTAGTGGTGCATGATACCAGTACTCAGTAACACATTTAACAAGAGTTCCCTTGTGCCCTGAAAGACAACGCTGGAAGTCCGCCGGGGCAAGAGGGTCCCAGATCAACAGTGCTCAGCTCGTTTTGTGCGGAGGGTGGTTTCTTGATTCTTCGTCGCCCTACCCAAGGGTCGACATCTGGTTCACTAGCCTCCAAATTCTCATGAATGTGAGTCCCGTGTCTGCCTCCCAGCTGGCGCGAGTGGCTGTGGCGAATCCGCGATAGTCCAAAATCGATCAGCTTCGGAGAACGATCGCCTCAACTGCAGCTTTGAGCATGCTCCTGCTCTTGGCTCCGGACTCAAGGAGGCTCTGAAGCCAAGGCACTTGGTGTGTCCCCTACGGCCCTACGGGTGTCTTGGCAGGGACTGCGAACTTCTCGGCATGCGACTCACTTGGCGCGCTTTCTTTACAAAGGCTCAGAAGACCTGTGCCTGGGAGTCCGATGAGTTCGTACATGTTCGTGCCGAATACTCATGCTGCGTTTGCCACAACTCGCTCCTGCTTCAGCATAAGTTGAACTCGAACTCTGCTTCTTCCTGCTTCAATAACCACAAACATCAGAGAGAGCCAACGCATGCGCACCCAGAAGGACCCCCAAAGCCAAAAGGTTCAGTAGGAATCACGACCGCCTGAAGTCTCCCGCGGCAAATGCTACATAGCAGTATGACTCGTTCCCAGTAAATACTACCCATAGGCCCCATAGTAGTTCCATTCTGTGGCGTATATTTAGGATGCTTTTTCGGGAATCCCAAAAAGGAGCTACTATGGGCCTATATGGGTATAGAGCATGTTGGTATGACTTGTTTTTGTTGCTCAAGTGGCGCTCCAGGACCAGGACGTTGCTGGGTTTCAGGTCCCCGTGGGCCACGGAAGGGACCAAGCCGTGCAAGTACCGCAGCGCTCCTTGGGGCAGCGGTAAGTTGTTGCGTCTTTTTTGGGGGCCCTTTAAAGCAAGCTACAGTAGCCGCTATAGCCTGTCATGAGGTCCTCCGAGATAGCGATGCGAATCAGCTTCAATGCGAAATCGGCTCTGATAAGTGCCAAGGCACGGAGGATTCCAAGCAGTACCGCGTGCTTCTCTAGGGGGTTCAGCTCCAGAGATCCCGGCAGGAGCGACTGGGAGCAGAGAAGACTTCGGGTTGGAGCTCAACGCAAAAAATATCGTTCGTAAGCAGCACCGAAGCTTCTGAGAACACCGCCTAACCACAAGCCGCTGCAAGCCTCCCCCACCAATTGCCGTAATCATCAGGTTCAGCCCCGATCCATGCCAAGTTTCTGCATGCAATCAGGAGTACAAACCTACCTTCTCTACCAAATCATTAGGGCCGCCAGATCATAACTCGTTGCTTCGACGAGGCCCTACACCTTCCCCTAGCAGTTCCCAGCATGGCTGAACATACCATGCAGCTGTCTGCAAGAACGTAGATGCAGCGCCTGCAGACTGGTGCCGTTTACCAGCTCCTCCACCAGGAACAACACTTCCTGAGCTGCTTGGCAAACAAGAGCCGCCCGGTAGGTGCTTGTGTGAACATAGTATGCTTTGGCAGAATTTGACCACCTTCAGGAAACCACTCCAAACGCAGTGAAGCCCTTAATGACGTCACCGGCGATGAAAGTTTGCCTTCCACAGAAACACAAGACTAGTTGGAAGTCTGTATCGGCCATGTGCCTCGCAGCCTGAGCTGGAGCGTAAGCATTCAAGGCACACTACGGCAAGTACGTATGAATGAATCACATATTTTACAAGATAAACCGAAAGGTTCATGGAGACGGGTGGTGAGCTGTTCGGGCAGGGCCTGTTCTCAAGCTACCTCCGGCTCTACGTGCATCGGGGCTAATGGAGTCATGGTGGTAACGATGGCCATGCCAGCGATGACGGTGATGACATGGATGATGGCCGTGGTAAAAACGAGCTGCCGGCTTCTCCATCTCGCTGGTACAGTTTGTCTTACATTTTGCATGTTCCGTCTAACTGCACACTACGCGCGCCCGCTCCAAGCCGCGACTGACCAAGCCTGCTACACATAAGTTCGCCGAGCTGAACACGGCTTCTCGCAGTGCAGCGTGGGTAAGAAGCTTCACCACCTACTGTAGGGAATGTATGCACACAATCTTGGAGAGCGCAATGCCGAGCATCCGCATGTGGCAGGATGCAGGCACCTGGCAAAACAAATGCGGTTCGCACACCGCTGGCAACTTGGAGCAAAGCTGAAGGAATAGATGTGTAATCGCTAAATGAGGATGCGCGAATCGGCGGAGGCTACAGTTGCATAGCCTTGTTTACTTGCGCAGATCGGATAGGCCCTGCCAGGTTGGAAGAGCTACCACGGCAATGATACCTACCATAGCTACATTGTTAAAATGCTCGGTACTTACCATCACTCCTTTTGGTTCCTGCGTCAGTTTTCTCTGGTAAGTGGTACCAGTCTTGCAACTGCTGCTTGTGCTCTTGCTGTACTTTAGCTGTACTGACCTTGCCGCTACCGCTTGGAACGGCTATAGCATCCAGGTTCTGTTGTTGCTACGAGAAATGCTGCTCATGTACTCCAATCGCTTAAATCGGAGTGTTCTTCTGGCTAACTCTTGCATTTGCGCAAAATGTACTTGCATCAGTGCTAGTATTGCTACTACTACCATTACCACTACCACTACCACTACCACGACCACTACGAC
>CAJNDV010032974.1:75574-116954 GCA_905221635.1 Symbiodinium sp. CCMP2456
AAGGATAACCATGTTAAGGGTCAAGCAAATGGGTGGGGGGGTTTTCACGCGACCTCGCCTTGGTGGGAGAAAAGATGCGGCCAGGCAGCCAAATCACAAAATGAACTAAATGTTTCTTCATGTCGGCCCATCCCCTCTCAAGCAGCTTCCGCTCATAATCTGCAGAGGTCTGTGGATCAGGAAGATCATACTGATACTGATGGATGCTGTTGGTCCAGTTCATCCGAAAAAGATTGACCCTCACTGGGAAGGTTTTCTCGGGATTCTTCCCGGTAGCATCTTTGGGCATCTCTTGCGCAGCTGTGATGCCATCTTGTTGTATGGGAAACCATTTGTCCTGGTACATTGCCACCCTGCAGCCGCAGAGATTCCGAAATCTACTGCTAGGCTACATGATGGGGCTGCTAACCGCAGCATTGAGCCACGCGGCTAGAGGAGCGCATGAAAATCGCAGCCTTGCGTCCTTGCGTCTTGCGAGGCCTTGTCAGCCTTGTCTGTCTGGGGAATCTCAAGCCTTAATCTCAGGTTATGGGTCCTGGGCACAAAACACGAAAGGCAGCCATCTGAGAATGCAGTGATAACCCGACCGGGACTCGGGATACATTATCAGCTTCTTGGCAAATCCTACGGGAATTGTGTGAGGGCAGCGGGCCGAAATCAATTCAATAAGATCCAAATATCTCCCCCGAGACCATGCTTCTGTTGCGGCCATCAGTCGGGCACCGGCTCGTGCCTTCTGGACTCCCGAGGACCGCGCACACGACATAGGTGAGCACTCCTGCCAAATATTTTGTTGAATCGACACAGCACAGGTTGCTCTGCCAGATAAAAGGATGTGGCAACATATGTTGCTCTAGCACAAGATGTGGACGAAGCAATGAACATGCCATTGGACTGACGCGATCACGCAAGGAAGCCAAGCGCAGCTGTGGACAATTCTTCATGATGGTCTTTATGGCTCTTCTGTGGAGTCGCAACTCGTGAGAGGGAGGCAACAGGAGAGGAAGAGATGTTCACTACAAGGTTCAGGTGTTCAGCCCGCGGCTTCTACAGACGGTAAGAAGGCTGCAACCCTGATGATTTTGCCACAACCAAAACACCGCGGCTACTCTACTGGCCAAACCCGGGCACTTGTCATCTGATCCATTCTAGTTCATCTTGCAGCCAGAAAGCAGGCAAATTGCATGGCACAGAATGAACCGTCAAGATTGAAAGCCATGGTCTCTCTGTTCTACCTCTCGGACAATGGAGCAATATCTTCATGTTTCTATGTCCCCACTTGGCCCCTCTGTCATGAAACTCAGCGCAGCATTTGGCATTTACGGTTTGGCCAATAATTTGCGTATGCTGGGGAGTAAGTAGTCAACAAAAACTACGTGAGGACCTGCCAGCTGCGTTGGGATCAGCATGAACCACCGCACGTTCAGGAAGAAGTGTGCAGCCGTCAGCAGCGAAATCCACGAGAGCATGAGCCTGCGGGCGTGGGTCTCATTGGCGGGGGTTCATGGCTCCCGCATCGCAAGCCACAGCAAGTACTGCAGGTATGAGTCGGTATGAGCCTAGTGATTTCCAGCTTTTCGCTACCACTACAAATAACTTCCAGGCAAACGTTTCTGCACAATCGCGGAGTGCCCCGTGCCTGGAATCTGAGGAATAGTTGTAACAGTCCGGGTTGTCCGGGCTCATGAAAAAGTCTTCGGCTAGCCGATACATCCTCAACACATAGTGGTAGTCAATGTGTGGCACAGCCTTAGTGAAGCCAGTTGCTTGGAAACCCTGCAAATAAGACATGCACAAGTGGAGAGGCCTCGATCTTGCAGGGAACGGACCTCAAAAGGCTCAAAATGACCTGAAAAGTTGAAACAAGCAGCGAAGATGATCACCGGGACCATGAAAGCTATGCACCTCTCGACGCTTCTCGCCGAGGCAGAGAAGCACTGTACCAGACCCAGGCTCGCCTCAGAGCACGAGGAAAAGCGCGCTCAAGAGCTCCTGGTCCCCATTTCAGCACTCACAACTGGGACAAGCCTGGCGAGGTTCCAAGTACATCGACGATAGCACATTGGCCAGGGCGTTGGGATCGTGGAGTGTGGAAGGAGGTCATGTGATGAACGAGTCGTGTTGGGATTTAATTAGAGAGAGTGAGTTTGGGCGTGGTCAATATGCCTGGTCCCCATTTGGGGGTTTCTGAAATAGGGGACCCTAACATAGTACCCTAAATAATAGGATCCTCAATATAGGGACCCCAAAATAAGGTACCCCTAATTTTCAGAAACTCCCATTTTCCTCTCGTAGTTTGGAGCTACTAGTGCCCGGGCTCTCACGTTGAGTCCTAGAGTCCTCACAGAGTCCTAGAGTCCTAGATCCTCGACGCTCCTAGACTGTATTTCTCGGAGCTCCAAAGACATTGCTCTGGAATTGGGGATTCAGCTTTGCGGCTTCGGTCCCGGCCTGCTTCCTATGTCCCACGCGAGAGATGATGCAATGGCCGTCTATTGCAAACATGCTGTTCGAGTCTGCACATGCTACGTTGGATGCAAGAGCTCGGCGACAACTTGCAAGGTCTACACTGCTTGATGACAAGGTCAACACAGGCGGGCTCTGCTCCGTCCACAACCTCAACAAGCTCTGCAACAACCTCACGTGCGCACGAGAGCGACCACACACACACACACACACAAACACACACTTTGTGTTTCAATGTGCGATAGGATTGACCTCCGAAAGATTCACACAGGCGTCACGCCTAGGCCCAAGTAGGAAAACTATGGAAAAATGCGCTGGGATTTGAGAACCGGCTGTTCCCATGCCCTGGTAAATAAAACCTGGACCTGGACCTGGGACGAGTGGCTACCGCGACCAACGTCAGGAGAAGTGCACCGCTGCATGTGACGCGGTGAATGAGCACCTCCCTCAGACCTTGGTTGAAGAGCTAGGGCGGGGCAGTGGGTCTAAAGGATTTCGCTCAGGGCCCTCCGCTTTGAAAAATCACGCTGTCCTAGACTCCTAGACCCAAAGCTCTAACGTCAGTGAGCCCCATTGCTTCTGAGCGGCCTGGAATGGCAAGGTCACCGGCCAAGAAAGACTGAGTCAAATATGCACTCTGAACCAGCAGCAGTATGGCAAGCCTCAGAGTAGGAAATTGCAAATGGCTCATGCTCACCTTCGCAGGAGATCCCACGATCCTCAACACCCATGAATTCTGTAAAGATTGCAGATGCCTCCCTGCACAGCAGAAGCTATGCTTACCATTTGGGATATACATGCCGGCTCACATGTTCAGATCGTGACTGGCATTTTCGGTCTGCAGGGAGGGAGGGAGGGAGAGAGAGAGAGAGAATGTGCGAACACTCTTCAGGTCGATTGCTGTTTGAGACTGGCACCTGGGGTCCGGTCTGCTGGAGCCTGGCTCGAGCAACCTTTGGGTAAGGGATTCCTCCATTTATAGGGAAGCGCAAGCACCGCACCGTCGCCGAATTGCGAGGCATGTTGATAGGAGAGCGCTAGGGCCGCTAGGGCTGTGGAGACTGAGAAACAAGCCTGCGTTCACGGAAGGAGGGACGGGAAGAGGCAAGCGAAGAGAGAGGCAAAGAGAGACCTTTGCACACTGCGCACTACTTCTTAGCTACGTCGATGGATCTCTGTGTGTCACTGTGTGCAGGAGTGCTTGTAGCATAGGGGGGTACTTCAACCTCTGTGCGAATGAACAAACACGTCACAATGCATGCAACGTGAATGCAAATATGGAATGGTTTTGCATAGGCATACACATGGTCGTGTGCCTGCGTGCGTATGTGGGTGTGTCTGTCTCTGCCTGTCCCTCTGTGTGCCTTCTATGTGACTGAACGAGCAAAACCCACTCACACAGGAGAGTCTCGATGCGATTGCCAAGGCACACCAGCGAAGACCGGGTCATAGCCTTCAGCATGCCTTCTCTTCGAGCTTCCAGGAATGCCCTGAAAAATGACAGGGCAAGAGTGGGCCAAGGAGGTCGGTTCGGAAGAAGAGCTAGTCAGTAGCAGCCAATCATTGCCTCCTGGTGCAGGCTTCAGAGGATCCCATTTAGATTGAGCTAACCCCGTCGTAGCATCTGGCCTTCACAGAGAGAAGACTGGCCGTGGACAGTATCTGAGGCGCAGGCTCCTCCATAGCATCTTGCTGGAATGCCAGCGAGAAGAAATAAGTGGCGTTGGTTGTTGATGCCTCCTGAACTTGCATCATGGATTGGGGGCGCGGGGAAAATCAGAGCCGCGTCACTCCTCCCTCGCTGTAGCTTGGTTTTTACTTGTAGCTAGCCAGCAGAGAGCAGCAAAGGTGCATCAAGTAAGGGGCTTGCCAGCAGCGTAACTGAAGTGTCTGAAAAGCTCTGTAGCCGAAGGGCCGTCATCTCCCCCGCAACGTCCAAGACTGCAGCTTCGAGCGTCCTCAAAAACACACAGACAACGACATGAAAAAGACTCCAGCAGGGCGACCTTGGATTGACTCATATTCTCGGAATCTTGTTGCAATGCTTTCGCTTTACCATGGAGCCGGTGGAGCCTCTTTGCTTAGGTTGCTCGTTGCAGCCAAGGATCGAATCGGTGAAACAGGGCACTACATCCGGTTTGTCCGGACGAGCATGGCTGAACAGTGTTGACACGCACCAGCCAGGTTCAACGTAAGACTTGAGTTTGTGGCTAAGGCGGCTAAAGCACATGTCTGTTTGGCTGCATGGGGCTCTGGCGCAAGTGTCATGTTCGGCGATTGCATGAGATTGAAACCGGCAGTCTTTGCGGCATGCTATGAGCAGTATCTCATGGCAGGCACGTCAAGAGACCGTTCCCATTCAGCCCCGCTCGAGTCGAGATGCCAAACTTGGAATACACCGGACCAACCTGAGCCTGGGACTTCTCTCACCGAGTAGTGCCAGCTGGCCTACCACGGTTGGGCCAACTGTTCTAAAGGACCAGCTCATCGGCAAAGAGTGCTGAGCTCGCAGCAAGGACGATGGAGACGAGAAGCTTGAGAGCTTCGCCTGCAAACCTCAATCTCATGGACATGCCATGCACAGCTCCTCGTAGAATACTTGCTCACAGCTTTGCAGGCTCACCGTTCAGAAGGGTTCAAGAAACGCCAGTGCCACCAAAGACACGACTGAACCAAACAAGAAAGAGCTGAGCCTCTAGAAGAGCCCAGCTCCCGAGCAAAACAAGCAACAACCTTAACATCCCAACAGGCCTAGACCCCCCAACTACCCTCTAATATACCCTAAATACCAACTATTAAGGGCCATAAGGACTATATTAAAGGGCCCTTGGGGGGTCCTGGGGTGCCTGAAGCCTTCAGCCACGGCTTAGGCACGTGCACGGCTGTTGTGACCAGGTAAAGCTCCCGGGCCTGCAAACACCAAGAGTCACAAGCCTGAGAAGCACCTTCCCTCGGAATCACCTAATGTAGCCTTAAGAAAGTTACCTATGGTTTCTACATATATATATATATGAGAAAGAGAGAGAGAGAGTATAATATACCCCGAAACCCTGTTCTTATTAAGGCCCCTATATTACATCTCGGCCTCCCCTTGTGGCTTGGGCAGCCTGGAGTAGCGCATGCACAGCGCCAGAGCCTTCAACTGCTCAGAGCTTTTACGGTCTGCTAGCATACGGAGCCTGATCTTGTCCGGCTTAACCCAAGTTTGAGCAAACCGAACTAGAAAAAAACGAAGGCCCCTCAAAATCTAATGCCATGTCAAAATGCATCCGGAGCCTTCCCGACACCCCGGGTCTCCGATTTGTGGAGATTTGAGAGGAGTTTACCTCCCTTATTCTGACAGGCTTACGTGTGGCTAAATTGGGTACAGGTCAGCAATAAGTGTTGGCTCTTTAAGGTTTAGAACCTAGAAGGAATTCGCAGTTCCGACCGGTCGCAACACATGCCGCACAGCTGAAGAAACTGAATCATATTCGATTTCTCTGGGTGCAGGACCGTGTTCTGAAAGACCACCTCCGGAAAAAAGGCTGTGAGTCGGAGGCTGGTTCTGTGATTCGGTACATCCCGACTTGACACGCTGCTGCTACGGACAACGCCATAGAAATCTTGGAATGAAAATCACACCTTCGTAATGAACCGGTGGCCAGCTCTCTCACCGTCTCCCACCGGCCCAGCCCGGAAACAATACATTCCGCAAGTCCGACATCTCTGAAGCTTTCGATGCCAAACAGCCAGGATTCAGCAAAGCATCACCAGAGAGATGCACGGGTCTTGACCCTCTACTTCCACTGCAACACTACAAAGGTGCAAGACTGAGCTCATTCTCTGGAAAATCCCCGTGCCGGCCGTCGTCAGCGAAGCACGTCGGAGCCAAAATGAAGTCTCGTTCCCCATTTGGGGTAAAGGAGGACCTGCAGGCACTGTGTCGTCGAGAAACTTGCTGACTGCCGCGATGCTTTTCTTTCCCTTCAGTATAGCATCCGGGACACTGACAGACAGAGCATCGCAAATGTAGCTGTGGTTGCACAAGCACTGGAGCAACAAGGCCTACAAAGTGTCACAGGCCAGCACTGGACACTCACTGACTAATCCCGCCAACACATGCTCAAAAACATCCGGCCGAAAGCACGAGATCCCTGCGTGACTGCATGCCATGACTTGAGCAAGCAAATGCAAGCAATGTCGCGGACTCCAGCCCCCAAGCGGCCCAAGCGCCCCTACCTTGGTCTTGACCAGTCACCTCCCGCAGCTCCGTTGCCTGCAACCGAATGCATGCTCAACCTCTGGGACAGGGTGGTTCATGACGAGCAGGGGTTGGACAGCATATGTGGCAAACTCCAACATCTAATTTTTCGGTGCGGAATGTATCAATGCTACTAAAACCAATGGTGGCCAAGCCGTGCAACTTCTGCAGTTCTGCATGGCCTCCTTGCATTTTGAATCCATCCCAGTCTGCAGGCAAACATGTCTCCTGCTAAAATCCGTGAGCGAAGGTGGCGGCGGCAAGAATCAATGAGATGGCGGCCATGGGCATATCCCAAGATCTCGCTCAAGTGACTGCCTAGCATGCCAGAGCAAGCCAGCACGCACTGTGCAATGATCAAACCTTGCTGGCTTTTTACCGACAACACCTGGAGTAGCCGCGATTGCTGACCACTTACTATGGTACCTTTCTGCAGGTACGAGCATGTACAGCAGCCGGCTGAGGAGCTTTGGTCTATGCAAGTTAAAATTATTCCGAGATAATGATGGCAGCCCTTGAACAATGGCTGCCAGATCCCGATATGTATGTATGCATATATGCACACACACACACGCACATCTACATATGTATATATATATATGTATGTATGTATGTATGTATGTATGTATGTATGTATGTATGTATGGAGATGCACATACAAATATATGCACATACATATATTATATATATATATATATGTTAATTTATGTGTGTATGTGTATACATAACTACATCTATATATATATATATATACAAACACATACATACATACATACATACATACATACATACATACATACATACATACATACATACACATATGTATATATATATATATATGTACATCTTGTTTTTCTATGCATACACATGATGTACAAACTGTTCATACATGTTCCTATATACATATGTACGTATATGTGTGTGGGCAGAGAGATAGAGAGAGAGAGAGAGGGGAGCGAGCGAGCGAGGGCTTGTCCTCAAATACAGAATGTCTCAAAGACTCCCCGTGCGTCGGGTCGCCGAGCCGGCGTTTCACTAACTCGCTACTGAGGGTCCAGCTCCTCACCTACCCAAGGTCTCTTGAAGGCTTAGTGTATATGACGCTGCATGGCTAGATTCCACAGATGCGTTGCCGGCATTTCGCAAAAAGGTGGGGTGCTGGGCCCCTGACAGCTCCCTCCCTGAGGATGGATTTCCGAGCACACCGAGGCTCCCTTACAATGCCTTACAATGGCTTGACTCGCCGAATCACTGGGAACCTCATGTGTGTCCCGGAAGGCTGCAGGAAGCGGCGCAGGGGACACCAGCAGGTCTCTCAGCCGTAAATGATTCGGGACTTCAGAAGATTCACCGCAAAAAGCTTCGCAGGCAGAACCTCGATGAAAGCGACTGTCTTGCCAACTCAATGTGATACTGGTAGTTGAGAATTTGCGGTGAGAGCCCTGCCAATTTCTATCTACGACAATGTGCCCCCGCAGCCCGTGTCTTAACTGTGGGAACGCGGGTGAAACATGCCCCCTAGCAGAAAAAATGTTCTCAGAAAGCCACGGCGACTGCCACACCACCAGCAGCAAAGCCAGCCCTTCGCTGCAAAAGCCTTTCTCCTGTGAGGTTCGGGTGGCCACACGGCAACCGTTTGGGTTCTCTGCAGGCCCGGAAGAGCCATTTGCTGGATCCGGGATCCTCCCGCATTTGGGGTGGACCGAGTGTCTATGTATACTACGGACCCCCCAAGTGTCCATGTGTCACAACAACTCTTGAAACCTGATTTCTGCTTTGGTTCAAGTCGTACATGGACCGCTGTGAGGGGAAACAAGAAGGCTGCCGAAGAGCGCACTGCAGTTCTGCATGGATTCTGCGGCTGGCGAGCTGCCAGAATTATCGTCTCTCTTCGGCATGCAACATGTACATCACTGCGTGTCACACGCAGCATCTGGTCGCCTCATTTCTCGCATCCTGCAGCACATATGGCGCCAATTTCCCAATCAATGCTCCCCTCATGCCGTCGGGTGCTAAAGTGCCACCTGTGACGTAGGCAAGAGTAATTGTCCAACAGTTGACCAATGCAAAAAGAGAAGTGCTCGCACACGGCACGACTTCCTGACCAAAGCCCGGGCCTTTCATTGTCGGTCTCTCCCATCTTCCGGCTCATAGCCGAAACACTACCAAAAACTCACGGTCCTCTGGGGTAAGCCCTCCTTCTCCTTGCCCTTCTGGCGTTCTGCAACAGCCTTACGTGCAAGCATGGAAGCTTCTTGAGCGGATGTTAACATGGGCATGGCACATTCATGAAGCCACCCTTTTCGACATGTTAGGCGCGCCACGTGCTTGGCTATTGTAATAGAGCCAGATCTCTCCTTGCAACTTGCAACAGAAGCCGAATCGCAAGGCGCGCAAGGTCATGCGGTTCACACGCTTACATGTTAAGTTTGGAGCACTGGTATCGCACCACCTGGCATTGCTACACGCATCGAGAACTACTGCTTTACATGTAAATTGCTGTTATAACTAGTTTAGCCGATAGCTGCGCCCTTCTTACAGATGCATGTTCTGAAGCCCAATTGTTCCCTGACATCGCTGATTTGCAAACCCTCAGCTTTCGAAACCGCTTCGCACGACGCTTCAGTGGTCAAGTGCTGATCCCAAGCGCGAAACCTCAAGATCCCAACATGAGCGCTCGACTCTTGACATCAAGCTCAAGGTCCTACTACAACATACTACAACCTTTCCTGGATCCCGAAAACGTCGGAATTGGTCCTCCTTTCTGCCTTGCGCGGGCTCCATGGATTGGCTCCTGGATTGCTGTCCATACTACAAGCTCGTGCTCCCGAAACAGGGATAGAGCACCACAGCGACCACGGCGACAGGAGACACGGGAGATCGGAAGATTCGGGCTTTTGGGCCACAAGTGCGTGACTTCTTGCCACCAGGACACGCGCGGACGTAATGGCTGGGACGTCGACGCCATGTCCCTTCCTCCTGCTGCTGTTTCAGAATACACTCTGAACGTCAGAGAAAAGCAGGATTCGTGTGTTGCTATACTTTGGTACCAGTGCAGGAGCAGATCCCGACACGAACTCACTTCGGCACGCCATGGCCTATCATCTGCTTTCTGAGCAAGGAGCTTTGAGGCAGACCCCCCATGCGTCCTCAGCCAAGTCGTCCACTCCCCTCACAGGCATTCGAGCGCTACGAAAGGCTTCTTGCAAGGGTTGCATGCACGGCTCGGGCACGGGACGGGCAGCAAGCACACAGCTGTTTAAAACAATGAAGACTCCTCTCGACAAGCACGACACAACTGAGGTCTCCGGGCACAGATGGTATGGCTGAGATGGCTCATCCCACATAACGATGATTCAAGACATGGCTGGAATCCGCGGCTGGAAACTGTTCCATCGACGTACCTTAATTTCAAGCCCCCCGGATGTCGAACATGATGTTCGGCACGTGACTTTGCGAGCCAAACCTGCGACAACAATCTCACCCCAAGAAGAAAATTAAGCATCCATGGGATTCCATTCTACATCTGCGGTGAATATCAGTAGAAGCGAGTTGTCAAAGTCCTGCCTGCGCAGATTGACCGTAGAAGACCTCGCACCCGACTCGCCGCCTTCCCTGCAGGCAAGGCGAATTGCACAGCAGCCGACTTTGTCAGAACAAGGCTTCTGGGTACTTACATCTTACATGACTTATACATTCATTCTTTTGTTTGTGACTCCAGGATACAAATTCCCTCCCTCGCTCTCCTCGGCCCGAACCTCGCTAGCAAGGGCTCTACCTGGGCCCAAGAATGAAGAATGAAGGGTTCGCCCGAAAACTCTCTGTCGCTCTCACAATCTTCTTCGTCCTCGTCTTCTTCGGAGTCTTTTTTGTCTTCTCTCCACAAGGTTCTTTCGGCGGGACTACGGGCACCCGGTCTCACTCAGGTACTTGAATATATGCATATAGGGAACAATCACTAAACCTCTCTTGCTCTCTGGCCGCCTCGTTGCGTTGTGATGTCTCCACGTTCACACGACGCCCTCACTCGCAACGATGAGTCACAGACTCTCGCATGGTGGCAGCAGACCTCGGCAGCAGTCGCCTTTGCCCCTGCCGCTGGACTTTGTGCCGGTCCTGCGCAGCAAGCGAATGCAAACGGTCGCTCGAGGCTCCTGACCTTGCGCTCTACACCCTGGGCAAATTCAGCGTCCGCGCCAAGAACCTGGGCCCAATGAGATTGGGCCTGGCCCGTGGATTGCCGACGCAGCCGCGATTTTCACGGCAGGTCAACTCACTGTCGCATGCATACGACCACGCAAACAAAGGGGTCCACATGCGCATACTCACACGGGAGGCTTCTGGTTGGTCGTGGACTGTGGACAAAAAGCATGGAAAGCATCACGGTTGTTCCGCAGTTTCGCCATGAGTCAAGGCAGTAGCTGGTTGCTGCAGGCACTCACTGAAGACTTGCTTGAACATAATATTCACTGCTTCGCGTGGCCAAGACCGGCTACAACAAGCCAGGAAGCACTACATATTGCCTATATTGCTATTGACAGTCCTTCTGCTTAGCCAGCTTGGGCTCATGCCCACCATCGTTAACCTTGGCCATCATAGTCCAAACATCTCTGACAAGAGCTCTGGCGTGGTGCAAACCGATGCAAATCGAGCGGAGGCAGAATGAAATGTTCAGCGCGCTGTCGAGGATGTGGCTGTTCACTTGCAAGGACCACATCTCTGCGTGCACATACACTTACACCGAAATTCTGGCAACTAACCCAGCTCGTTTTTCACATCACTCCCCTGCCATGTTTGCCTTACCTTGCCACTTCCTCCGCTCTGCTCAGGATCTCGTGCTATCTGCTATCGGCTCAGGCTCAGAGTCGAGAGGCCAGGTGGCAGTCCTGGGCTCTGGCTCTGGAGCTCCGTTTTGTTTTGGAAGTGCTAGCCGTAGGCCGCTAGAGAGCTCCCCAGGGTGTGGGATGCCTGGGCTCCAGGGCCCTTCGTCCATGCCAAGGATCTCTTTGGACCGCAGCTTTCCGTAGAAAATGCACACCTTCAGCCGGCGATACGTCAGAGTGCGGCTGTTTGTTTTCCACTTCCCAAAGCGCCTTCTCACAGTGGCTTTTGTGCTCTGAAGGCTCGCAGAGATCACGGAGCTCCTCCTGAGCTCTGAATGAGGCGCGGGATTCAACCTTTCTGAGCCGAAGTCATGACAACAGTCGGCCGAGTCTCGAAGATGTTCACCAAGGACGGATGCAGGCCTCGGGACATCGAGCCGGGCTTCCAGTACCGTTCCAGACGTCTTGTCAACCAGCAATCAGGGTCCCAAAGCCGCCCCAGCTCACTGGACCGGAGAGCCTTGCCAATCCCCGACTTGGGCAACTCGCAAAAAGCCACCAAGGAACGTGGAAGGAGCGTCCTGGCTGCAGCAAGCCTGGGAGGTGCACTATGTGTGGCCGTAACCCAATATTTCAAAGGCATGCACACCAGCACAGCGTTTCGCATACGACTGTAAACATGCAATCCATGCTATACCGATTACATGGTACGAGTCACGTCTGGCCAGCTGGATTCTCTGAGCTGCCACTGACACAGACTCTTTGTCAGTTATGCATCTGAAAGGGTTTCAGATACATGCAGAATTGCGCCAAGTACCAAGCTAGCCGGGCTACAACACTCGGTCTGGAGGGTCGTAGATGAGCTTTTTGCACACGAGACGAACCACATGGCATCTCTTACACAACAGCCCCAGTTTCAGCAGGACCCTTCTTTTTTGCTTCCGGCCTTGGGAAGTAGAACCTCCCTGCAGACTCGCCGAGCTGCTGGGCCCCAAACAGCTGCTTGCGCTGTGCCAGGGAAAGGCCGGGTCGATGAAGCACCTGGGAAGGCAAGAACGGAGGAGATGCAAGCATCGAAATCAGAGCAGTGTTCCACTCACATGAAGCAACATACGTGCAAGTGCTATCGGCTTTCGTTTTCGTGGGAACGCTGGGGGAGTCAGAGCAGTACTTATAGCAAAAAAGCCGGCGGTACTGCACCAGCCGCTTCAACTGCATGAGAACACACAGTTGCAACGAGAACGGCACGGTCGAAGTTGCCGCTAAACGATTGCAATGCATTTTCCCATCCGCACGACAAGTGCGGTGCAAGGACATGGACCATATCCTCATCATCACCAACAACAACATCAACATCACCATTCTCGTGGCTATCACCCTTTCGATGCACCAGCGAAAAAATCCAATGTCCGGGGTTTCCGATAATTGGGGACCCTAATAGAGTACCCTAAGTAGTAGGATCCTTATTATATATACGCCCCCAAAATAAGGTTCGCCTGATCCCCTATAAATCCCCATAGATCCCTCTAAAGAACCCTTATGTCGGAACCACCTATCCGGATCAGAGGCGCGGCTTGGCGGGCTCGAAACAGACGCCTGCAGGCCTCGGGTTCCTGGGGCAAAAGGGGCCCGGCGGCGGCCCAAGACAAAGGCTGCCTATATCTATCCAGGTATCTGTCTACAGCATCTTCTTATCTACTAGTGTACCTGATAAGATCTAAACTATCTGGTATGTATATATATATATACACACCGATTCTGTCTTCTCTATCTCTTCTACGCATCCTATCTATCTGTCGACCTCTCTATCTGTCAAGCAGATAGCTAGATAGATGGCTGGCTCGATGGATGGAGAGATAGGTTAGGTGGGTATATAGGTAGCAGCAAGACAGAAAACAAGTGGATAAATAGATAGATTGATAGACAGAGAGCGAGAGGGATAGATCTTCCTTGTGCAAAGTTGTGCGGAACAGTTCTTGTGCATCGGCAATGCAATACGAGTACGAGGTATAGAAAAGAATGCTTTGGCCTCGCCACGTCTGATACAGGATGGGCTATCGCACTCAGGCAGAAATGCCAACATTGGTTTCGAATTTGAAGGCATCGCTCAAACCCAAGCATACATTACATAATCAACATACGGGCAGCAACCCTCTAGTCGGCCTCCACCTGCTGCAGCAACCTGTCCAGCGGCTCCTGGGATACTAGTGGCAAGGAGCTTGGGCTGAATCCTGGGCGATGTGGAACTCTTCAAAGAGTAGTGAGCGAGTTTAACCACCTAGCAAAATCTGAAGAACAACTGACTGTATGCTGGACTGTTGCCGAGCAAAAATGCACACACGCACACACAATCACACATCTCTCGCACACAATGCCGATTGAAAATGACGAGGACTATGCATCTGCGCGCTGGAAACAATCTGTGCGCATTCTGTGTATCATGTTGCTGGATAGCACCTTTGGCCACGACTGCGTGTACTTAAAGCTGCTGACACCATCACAATGCCGCTTGTCGGAGTACCCCCTACATCAAGTTCTACAACAAGAGTGTGGACCTTCAGAAACAACGTTTGATTTAGTTGGGTCCTCCGCGTCTGCCTCCCAGTCACTCTGCTCGTCCAGATGTTTCTCCTGCAGCTTGGCACTAGTAGCAGTTTCGGGGCTTACCCGAACAGTCGGTGCACAACGTACTTTTTCACGCATGTGATAGACCCTCAAACAAACAGACCAACAGACAGACAAACAGACCGGCAGACAAACATAGATACCTATGCATGCAGACCTGAACCCTGAAATCATGCATTGCACGAAAACCTGTATATGTACAAGAATGCTTCTCCAAGCAAAAGCCACAAAAGCAAAACGAATGGGACACTGACAAGTTACGAGCATACAACAGAATGAAACTGCATTATACGTAAAAGCACAAACGGACTTACGGATCCCGAAAATTCACGTTGCGGCCATGATTTCAGCTGTCGGTCCTCAATGCACCTGGCACACCGGCATACGAAACTCCAATTTCTCATCAAAAGCTGCTGTCGCTCCTGGAAGGGTACCTTGGCAGCATCAGACGATCAAAAGACTTGACAACACACGAGAGAAGTGACTAAGAAGTGATAAAAACGAGCCCGGGCCAAGGGAAGGAGCCGAAGCCTTGGCCTTCCTTCAGGGTTTTCGGCCATTTATGGCTCAAGTCTGGGGACCCAGAACCTTTCAGACTATCTGCCTGATGGCTTCGAAACTCAAGCTGAGCATAGAGCATGGCGAATGCTTTACTCGATTCTGACCGCGAAGGTCTGTTGCCTCCCGCCTTGCTAGGAGGAATCTGGTTCAGAACCCTTTGCAAGCCGAGCGGCGAACAGGTAGTCTGAGTTGTAGCTGTACACGATCCTTGGGTGGCCGTGGACTGACGTCTGAGCAAGACATTCCGCCGGTCAGACCCAACAACTCGTGAGCAGACTTCTGGGCTTAATTAGGCGCATCATAATGCAGCAGAGAGTCTCCGTCCCCGGCAGTATTGGCGTCTCTGAGACAGCGACCATGGCAAAGTTGCACTCCTCTGCCATATCGAGAAATGCGCTCACGAATTTGAACATCGCCAACCTTTATGAACTTCCCACAGCCCAAACAAAGCCACAAAGGTCGTGGACACAAGCAGGCATCAGAGCACCTCAACCATGCCGATGCGGGTGATGGCTGCATTCGGGGCGCAGCTGTGGTTGAAAAGCGCCATAACAGGCAGCAGACAGCTGCCCTCGGATTCAAAGCAGTTAAAGCGCACCTTGGAGTACCTGAGCCGCACAAGCCCTGGGCCAAGCCGCACTGTTGCATGGGTGCTCGACTTTTTTCAAAGTGCGTCTGAGCCACACATCGGCCCATTCCTGCGCAATCTCAGGGATCGGAACCGTTATGATATGTCAGACCCATGTCATCACCCTTTCAGCCGAGTTGGACCCGAAATTCTTCTACCAGTGCCACCAGATCAGATATCACCGGCTTATCCGGCTTGCAGCCTGGTCCGTAACACCGTCGGGCAATGCACCGTCCCAACCTGCAGGGTGAGCTGAGACCGCTGAGAGCCCAGCAGAAAAAAAAACTCCCGGCCTTGCAAATGGCACAAAGGTCCTGTGTAGAGGTGCGAAATCTTTGCGCACATCTGCAGGCAGCGGGTCCATGAAGCAACAGATTAATGCTGGACCGGAAGACTTGCTCATCATGGCACGCCTCCCTGCAGTCGATCACAGCTTTGGCCAATCGCTCGGGAGTTCTTGCACGCAAGCCTTTCTCTTTCCACACGACCTCCTAAGTCTCCGGGTCTTTAGCCAACATCTTCAGCAGATACTATGGTTATAACTTCCAACATCGAAAGTAGTTCTGGAAGGTGCTTTCTGATAAAATCAACTCATTGGCTCCAGGCATCGCCGCAGTTGAACTGGCGTGCGGCGACAAGGCCCCGGCCTCAGCATTTTCGGAAACCTATAGAGGAGAATGAACAAGTTCCCACCATCAATTGAACTGATTGGGTTGTAGGCTCATGATTTAAATCACTTTGGATTAGTTTCGCTCGCAACCTTTTCAGCTGTCACTGATGGAGTCGGACTCTTCACTGCCGAAGTTTTGCTCGCTTCACACCACGAGCTGTGCATCGTCGAGACGGACTTTCTTGACAAAGACCATGAGGTGCCCACCATCAGCCTGCAGGCTCGCCGTCAGTGAAGCTGTGATGTCTGGAAGCTGCCTCTTCGACCACAGGTCATGCACGGACAGGCGGTCAGTGGCAGCAAATCCCAAAGACGCAAAGCAAGTCTGATCACATGTCAGGTTCTGCTGTTGATGGCCGACGTTCAGAAATACCAAGGCAGCCCCTTCCGACAACGGACGGCCCCAGATGTTGCCAGTGGAACGTCCGTCTGCTAATGAGCTCCCATACAAGCGTCGCCCTGGCTGTCCAAGTTGATCTTGGCTGACGGCGATGACCTCTTTGTTGCTGTAGGTTGCGAGTGTCTCTGCACTCATGTTCAATATGCTACCACTGATCAAGAGCGGTGCCGCCAAAACAGCCCACATGGAAAACTGTGCGCGCGATTGCAGTTCTGAAACACGACTCGCACCTGTCCACTGTCTGCTGAGAAGCAGGCACGGATCATTCCAGCCACCTGGGCCTGCGAATTTGTCCAAGCCGTTCATTGAATCGATATTCTTCAGAACGCCGGGCCAATTTGTATCATCTGGGCCGATACGCCAGCTATTACCTAGCAGCTTACCCATGGGTGCATACCAGGTGCTCCAGCCACACAAGCTAAACAGAACAGGACGCCCAGTCGCGTTAAGGGCATCACGCATCCGGCCGTACTCTGCGAAAGCAGTTTCATGGTTTGAAGGCGCATTGCAAGAGTCCTCTTTCAGATAATCAACCCCCCATTCGGCATAGGTCTTGGCATCAATATCTTCGTGGTTGGCGGCACCTGGGCGACCAGCACATGTTGCACTGCCTCTGTCGGTGTAAGTGCCAAACAGCAAGCCCTTGCTGTGAACATAGTCCGCCAACGGCTTCAAGGTGCCACTGGGGAACTTGGCCGGATCCGCATAGACAGTGCCATCTGGGTGCCGTCCCTTGGCCCAGCAGTCATCCAGATTCAGGTACTTGTAACCGAGATCCCGGAGACCTGTCGACACCAAAGCATCAGCTATCTGCCGCAGGGTGGTCTCGTTCATGGAGTCAGAGCACTCCAAGTCATACCAAGAATTGTAGCCCATTTGTGGCGTGCGAGCCAAGCCATTCTCCAGCGCCTGTGCGCTGATGCAGCACCATGCCAAAAGCAGAGCTCCCAGTCTTTGCTGGAAGCCCATGGTGCCGAGAGCTTTGTAGATTTAGGTTTAAGTAGCCTCCCTCGATCCAAAGAAACTGGGCACACAAAGAATGAAACCGTCCCCCTGCCCTGATCTTGTCCATTATACCTCAATCGCACAAACTAGGTTATGCAGTGACTCGCCCACTGTTCCACTGAATTTGCCATTGCAGTGGGTCAAGCTTCCACGTTTCTGCCACGGGCAGGAATTTCAAGCGTTGCGTGCTAGCAGCAATTTACTGTTGGCTGAACGACCTACCAACCACGAAATTTTGTAAGGCCAGCTACCACAAGATGCTGAAATGCGTCGCCTTGCCGACAAGCAAAGCTTCCCTCAAGACCTGGCCTCACCAAGGCATGAGCATTGCTTCCGAGCCCCCGGCCAGCACGCCCGACGCTTTGAAGGGCCAGCCCAGCTTCCGCCAATGTGTCGGCTAATGTCGCCATGGGAGCGCATCGGAGTGCCGGTGTCCCCAGAGTCCCATGCTTGGGGGTGCTTGCATGACAATTCTGACGGAAAGCCTTCACATGAATGCGCTCAAGTTTTTCAGCCGCAACGAGTAGTCTGCAGGCAGGTCCTCTCAAGAGAGAGAAATCCTGTGACTGGCCATCTGCGCATGAGCTGCTACACTGTGCCCGCTCAGCACCGGTAGCTTGAAGTAGCACGGGAGCTCCAAAAACATACAACCCATCACTGCATGCCACAAACCCAACAGACAACGCATCATGGCACAAAAAGCTAGCGCTTATTATAGTTTGCACTTGTCATGAACCTCTAACTAAATACCTATATCTTCACCAATCCATATGCCACGAAACCTGGCTCAGGTGTGGAAACCCCGTGACACGCATGAACCCAGGACCCCAAATCCTCGAGTCGATGACTGAGAAGAGACAATGGAAAAGATCAGAATCAGCAGCAACATCCAGACCCTCGCAAGACTCGGGGCCATGCCATGAAAGAGTTGGGGGACAGCACCTTCACGACGCCCTGCCAGTCAAGTCAACCCAAGCTCCCGCTTCGACTCACACACGCACAAGGTAGGCCGGCGACATCCGCACGTTGATAACAACTGCCGAACAGATGTGGATGTGCAGAAGTCACCCTGCTAAGCCCACGCGCACTACACGCAAGCGGAATGCACATGATGAACACGCGCTGAAGGTGACTGCAGAGTTCTCATACCTTGAGCTGCACAGTGTGAGCACAAACGGCCTGCACCAAGTGAGTCTTGGGGGAACTACGCAGCTCCGATGTTGATCTGGTTCCTGGAGGTGACAAAGATCTGCCGGAAGCGACAAAGACCAGGCATGACGCTCTCCAGTGACTCGTGCGAAAAGGTTTTAGATTTCGCGAGTTTTGGCACTTTTCGAGGTTTTGCTCCTTTGGTACTTCTCAGTTCGGTTTCGGGACTTCGTTGGTCTTGGGGTCTCCATCGAACTTACTTTGTGTCCGGTGGGAGGGGGTGGTAACTTTCCGGATATGGGCATATGATATGATATGGCGATGGTGACCACGACGACCATGATGTTGATAGTTTTGGTGACGATGATGATGATGATGGTGCTGATGATGATGGTTTTTTGGTCAGGGTTTTTAGCTGGCCATGCACCGCGGCACGAGTGCTGCAGGATTGTCAGGTGCTTGCTGGGGACTTTTGAGAGGGGGGGGGATGATAATATCGTGTTGGAAGCCTGTTGTTTGCAGCGCCATGGTTTGTCCTAGAGGACATGTCAGAAGCTCAGTCGGTTGGGCCCTTCGCGTGCTGGACCCATGCAGTCTTTCAGGGGCATACGCCGTGTCATTTGCACTTTCCTGGCCCTGGTCATAACTCTTCGCTGCCATGCGCCTTCGACATGAAGGAGCTTTTTTGCTCCTCTAGAAACTAAACCGCCCGTCCTGACTATAGACGAGTGTGATCAGCCCCTGACGATTCTGCTCATTCTTTCCACTTGCTTGCGTATGTCTCGCCACGCTTCTCTCTCAGGCAGCTTGACTGCACAAACTGCACAAGAGATTGGCTTCCCAATACCTCCAGCGTAGTGCCGCGCGGCAAACGACTTACAGACTTGTACTTTTAACAACTGTGCCGAGTAGTTGCCGCCACCCTACGATTTTAGGTCCCCACCCGCCTGCTTGCAACTGCGTCATTGCGCGCCTTGTTGTTTATCAAGTTGCGATATCAACTCAGTACGTTCGCTAAACGCGTGCGATTCAAACGCTCCAACCACTGTAAAACGCAAACGCACCATTCTATGTGACCCGTTGCGAGGACCGCGCTTTTCCCGATAACGAGTATCCAGAGCAAACAGAACATGTGCTGACAGCACAGCTTCGCGCATTTCCGAACCACAAGCACCAAAGAGCATGGCTTGATTCAAGCCGACTGTCCTCCGAAGAAGGCACCAGGGTCCGAGCCTTGGAATCAACCGAGCCCCCCCACTTCCTATACACAAGCTGATTTTTTTCACAAGGGACTCGTCTGCTGCCCTCACTGCCCTGCACAAGCAGATTACAACAGGTTAACTTTAAAGTGTCAGTGAAGGTGAAGGCAATACTAGGAGCAACGAGGAGCATCCGGCCATTACACCTCAAAGCAGTCACTAAGGCAGGACAGAAGTACGGACTTCGAAAACATCCTAAACCTCTTATGCTGCCACCTGGTGCAACTTGCGATTACATGCTTGGCTCACATGTGTCCGGTCCTTCGGCCTCAAGACAAACCCGCGTCCATGCTAAGCCGTGATACCCTCCGACACCGATAATTATGAAAACCAGGCCCAACTCCCAAATCATGGCAACCTGAGAGGGCTGGACCTTCGCTATTGTCTCCATTTGGCTACGTGCTATATCGACATGTGCTCCATGTAGTCAGCCTATAGTCGATCACCCCCAGTTCCATATTAGGCTTGGACATGTCTATGCACTGTGACATGATCATGACCGCTAGCGATCCTTTAATTACTTGTTTATGCCATTTGCATGCCTGCCTGCGTCCGAAATCACGGTATGTAGTTAATGGTGCAAACTAGAAAAGATCCCTTCATTTTTTCATCCGGGACACTGCTGCTGTTTGCAGTTCCTGCAGAGGGCAATATGAAGCAGAAACACAAAGCACCGTGACAGCAACTTCAGATTTGGCTGGTGATGGCCTAATGAAGCCCTCGGTATCTGTTCTTCATCGGATTTCGGCTCTCACACTTTGCTGGACGGAAGATCGATGTGTTCTTCCAGCGAGTCAGGCGTAAGCGCTTTCTATGGTGTAGCATGTGGGCGACTTTCTCTGCTGTCGACTATAAGTTAATTTGAGGGTCCTTTCTTGGCCCTTCGTGAGACCAAGATCGCTGCCGGCACGAGACCTGAACAATGCCTGCACCCCAGGCCTTTGCCAAAAGACACCTGCGTGCGGTCCTTTCAAAATCCGAAAGCATGAAACAGTACGACTGGCCCATCCGTGCCAGTGCTCCCAAACACGAACAGCATGACCGCATCATCGATCGTATCATATCGTAACCAGGACAAGTCTACGCCGGAATTCGTATGACATGTCGTGAACAGAACGATGCACAGCTCTATAGCTCTCCACGGCCCGAAGATGTGCTCGGCCTGAAAGGTTTCGTTTGTGGAATAATGCCTTCCCACTGGGCTTTATACACCCAGAGTTTGTACAGTATTTTACCGTCATTCAATTCGCAAGCACATGATCATGCAGAACACTTGCCCAGGACTTCTCAGACACGACTCGGCCGTCGAATTTCTGCGTCCAAGCTGTTGCTTATAAGACTGTTCCGATGTGCCAGGCATTGCCAAGCAGGGGACGACAAGACGGAGAATGGCACAGCACTTGTCATGTTCGCAGGATGACGCCGCCACTGGGCAAATAAGACCTCCCCATGCACCAACGAAATAGTCTCTCACTGCTCAAAGAATATTTCAGAGCGGTTTGCTTGTACTTGTTGTTCAACCATTGTGGAACTTAGGGGTTGATTGGTGCATTGGAGCATGCCAGATTATGTCAGCTTCCACCCTGCAACCCGACCGAGCCTTTTCCCGACAAGGCCCCATCCTAAACTGGAGCCTAAGACATGGCCTACACATCCTGTCATATCCTGTCCTAGCAGCTGTCCCCCGGTGGGCGATTCCAGCGAAGCTCGCGAGCGGGTGTCCGATGTGGCCTGGGCAACGCGCTCCACAAGTGAAAACGAATCACGATCAGCATCGTCTTGCGTTTCACCTTCACATCCTTCACTTTCATATTACTGGGCATGATCGCAACCGATGCCGTCGTGAATGTAAACAGTATGTCAGACAGCAGGCATGATGACGCCGATGATGGTTGACGGACAAGAAAATGAGAATTTGGTTGCCCCAGGCGTTGCTGAACGAATCGCGAGGCAGGGTTCGAAGGCACATTCCAGGGAGTTCATAATATATAGATAGATAGATAGATAGATAGATAGATAGATAGATAGATATACATAGATATATAGCATGAGGGAAGCATGTCTTGGGATTTTCGCCAGGATTGAGGTTGAGCGCACTCCTCAGCGATAAATTGTCATCGCATCTTTCTGCTCGAAGGGGAACTGCCCAAAATGCCATAAGCCACAAAGAGATATAGCGATGGTGATTATGATGCTGAAGCTGCTGCTGATGGTGGTGGCGGTGATACGAATCAAGGCAAAAAGTCCTCAATTCACAACTCCGAAATCTTGCCCTCAGAGGAGGCAGCTGAGGTGGCAGTGAAAGCCTTTGAAGCACGGACCAGGCCCACTGGAACGCCCAGCTCGAATCCTGTGCAGACGGCATGCCATTGTTGCACAGAGTTGCAGCAGGCGTGTGTGTTGATCTTACTTTAGACATCTTTACACTTTAGATACAGCCTGCTTCAAGCCCTGCTGCTACTGCCCTTCCCGTAAAATTTAGCCAAACACCTCCTTATCGCAAAGTCTCCCCAAGATGCTGAAGAGGTGCAGTATTGCAAATGCCTAAATCCCGAAGATGGCTTTGAACCAGTATTTGGCTGTTCGACAGAACTATGTGGGAGCTAGTGGTGCGGAGAGTTCATGGTGCCTGCCATGGGCAGACCCGTACAAAGCAAGCTTAAGCGGCCGAACCTTATGTGAGCCACTGCTCTCTGGTTCAGGTTTCTTTCCAAAACCGCACAGAAGATCCACCAGAACTCAACGTCAATCACCGTCCACGTGCCCTGGCAGCTTCAGGCCGCTTTTTCAGGTAGCACCTCTACGAAACTTTTTCTCCTATGCAGCCAACCAAGACCACAACACGATGTCGGAGCCTAGACACCAGCTTCTTCCTTCGCCCCTTCTGTTCGTGAAGTGTCTACGCCTCGGGCCTGCGCTGGAGGGCCGGGCGGTGCTTGTGGAGGTGGAGGCACGGAGCTCGTCACGCTGCCGACGTGCCTTGGAGACAGTGAAGCAGTGAAGCATCCGAAAGGCTCACGATTCTGGTGCGGTTATGTGCGGCTCAGAAACTTTGTTTGCATTTGAGTTTCTTCGGTCGTTTGGGCGATCGCCGCCGAAGTAGCCGAGGGACGATATGAAGATTATTCAAACATCCCGTATACGTGCATACAAATAAAAATGTGTGTATTTATGTGTCTGTATAATATATATATATATACATGTGTGTGTGGTCGGTATACCACAACCATACATACACACATAAACACATACATACATACGTACATACATACATACAGACATACAGACAGACAGACAGACAGACAGACAGACAGACAGACAGACAGAAAGACAGACAGACATACACACCGGGGGTCTGTATGTAACTTTAGTACTTTTGACACGTTGCCATCAGAAACTCAACTCACTACTTTATATATTGGTTGCTCCTGAACGTCTTGATCACGTACTGTCTGCAATGTTCAACCGCAGATCGCTGGCTGTCCGGTGCTTAAAAAGTTTAGAAGCGTCGGCTTTCGATGCTCCAATATGCTCCAATGCTACTGGCGAGGCAGCTACTGAAGTTTGAGTCAAGGAACAGCCACCACTTGCGCTTCCAGCTCGGCCACTTGGACCTGGCATCCGTGTTCACTGTGGTGCACGTGGTGACTAGTGATCTTGGAGATATGGGGCTAGTGCCGATGTCTTGTCACTGTGGTACGTTGATGACATCGTGCCCACAAACATAGTACTGTTCCTCGTCCTGGTACCACAGTTGCTGCAACCCCCTCTGCTGCTTCCGATGTTGTTCATGCTCTTGCTAATTTTGCAGCCTTACAGACTGTAGACCTGCGAGACTCTAAAGGGACCCACAACGGCAAACTGCACCCGTCTGCAGTCTTGGGGGGCTCCATGTACTTGGTTGTATGCTGTTTGCGACCAAACTTGTGCAGTCCGACACCTGAACATACCTGAACAAGCAATTCGAGGAGGGAACCGCTAGCACAACCCCTTGCAGTTACATACATGTGCATGAAGCAGCCGAGCCACCCACCCATCCAACCGCACCAGCAAACCAACACACAGAAGCCACCAACCCGTGCGCCCAACCATGCAAACCAAGTGAACACGCCAACCGGCACCCAACCCAAGCACCGTTTGATGAGCACCCACCCACGCAAACCTTTCAGCACGAGTCACCAACCCAGGAGAACATACCACCAATCCGGGTTCTCACATCCACCGACCAACCCACTTGCTCACCATGCCCAATAATCAACCACACACAGCAGAAATCGACGGATGCAGGGGTCGCAGCCTGCAACCTCCCGACTTCCTCATCCACGTCCGCCTTCTGCACCTGCGATGAGTGCTGTGGTGCTGGAGCAAATGGAGAAGGGGTGCTTACGACTGATTTGAAGGCAGCAGTTGGCAGACTTGAATGCTTCATCTTGGGGTATGCTTCATCTAATGCGAAGCAGAGCTGGGACTTAACGCTTGTACTCCACAGCTTCAGTGAAACCCCTACCGTTTTGCCTCCAGGGTATAAAGCTTCTCCGACAGCTCGTCGAAGACACGCTTCCCTTCTTCGTGCACACGCTGGAGCGACTGCCGGCGCCTGCGCAGAGTCGCGACGAATGTGAGATCTGCATAATATGATAAAATATAATTAAATGTAACGTAATATAACAGCGTCAAATAGTATGATATAACATGATGACAAATAATATAGAAATGCAATACACTCAACAACAGAACAGAACAACGACCAGGAAGTTGACAAGAGTGCCTCAAGCATGTTCTATATTGTTTTTATTTTTCAGTAAAATATAATACAATATATTACATTAAATTAGAACTTACTATATTGTATCATATTATATTAAAAACACTGACATACTCAATATTCATATACGAATGGGTTGATATACTTGTATATGCATCTAGTAGTATATTGGTATATTCATACGTTCCTTTATAACTTCCGAGTCTATTTTCTCGAGCCAATCTTGGCGATGAAACGAGTTTTGGACATTGAGCACAAATTGAGCACCATGTGAATCCCTCCAGTCTTGCTGTCTGATTCGGGTTACAACGAGAGCACTGCCGAACAAAGGGGTCCCACTTCTCGTCGCCTACATTTTGCATATAATTCATTTCGCATATCTATTGATGTACTCATGCCTTTCTATGGGTTTTGCTCGCCAAGTCCAGAACCATCCAGAGCCCAGAGAAACCCAGCTCCAAATTCACGCCGACACCCAAACCAGCAACGCAACCCTCCGCCTCAAACCCAGAAGCTTCGCATGCCAACAACCCACGAAAACCACGTACACACCTAAACTGAAGGCGTCGGAAGAATTGCCTGGATTCCCCATGCTCGGCCACTTGCTGGGAGTCGAGCAACTGCTCCATCTGTGCCACCAGGGCGCTGGAGTGTTATGCTTTAAAGCTTTCCAGCTGTCCTGTAATGACAGGCTGTTCCCGAAACCCTTTGTGCCACGTACCTTTTTGTTGCATACTGCAGGGTTTGTAAGACATTTTTTGCGCTTGCCATACATACATACATACATACATACATACATACATTTTAGCATACACACGTACATCCATGCATGAACGAAAACAAACATGCATACGTACATGCATACAAACATGCACGCATGCATGCATACATGCATGATCACACAAAGCCATTGTAATCACACATAGCCATGAACACACACACACACATACGTAAACGGAAGTTCACATGGATCCCGGTCTCTGGCTATCGGCTCGCCGACCCCACACCTTCCCAATGTTCGGCCGACCGAACCGGGATCCTCTACATACACATGTATGTGTATATACAGATATACAGACACCTACAGAATATACAATGCATATTACACACATATGTATACCTACATGTACTAATATAAACAGAGAGCGAGAGGGGTACGTGTAGGTATGCGTATGTGCATGTATGTACATACAGATAGACAGATAGATAGATAATGGGTAGACAGGTAGATAAAAAGATCATGATAAAAAGAAAGAAACATAGATAGACAGATAGATAGAAATAGGACAAAACAACACAAATGGAGATGGACACACGGATAAGCACATATTCGGACATATTGTTTCATGCATTATACCGTAACGTATGCATGTGGCGAGAGAACGAGTGGGAGAGCGAGAAACCGAAGGTCCCGACGGCCTCCTGCGAGTGATTCAGCAGGATCCGAAGCTGGGCCGAAAGAAATCGGCACTGCCTGTCAAAGCATTCTATAGACTTAGCATGACGACTCAATGACACTTGTTATGGCGTGGCTGTTGCTACATAAATAAATACATAAATAAATATAAATAAATAAATATATATATATACACTACTGTAGTCACATTTGCAGTTGCTTCTATAGTTCGCTTTGCAGTAACTCACTGGAAGACAAGATGCTATTCGTCATGTATCGCTCTCACTGTTGCCGTCAAGATGTTTGCCTACCGCCTGGCTAGGACGAACCTACGACAAGCTGTGAAGTCTTTGCGGTCGCATCGGCCGAAGCGAGCAGCGCGAGAAGGGTCTGCAGTCAAGCCCCAGGGTCGCACGACAAGTCAAGTCGCCAGCTTATGACTTATGGTTCATACTTATCACCGATACCCCATGCAAAATCGAACGGGCTCATCTAACTTGTCAGAGCTTAGTTGCACTTGGAACTTGATCGGTGCTTCTATCGCAAAGAAGTAATGCGTGGATCCATGCCATGTTGCGAAAAAAACTGCTATCGGTGCAGGCTGTGTTAGAGGATTGAAAAAGTTTCAACGAGCATGCATCCACTGATGCTTGTAAAAATCGATACTCGTCTACGGCGTTCTCACTTTGTCATCCTGATGAACTTCTTCTCGTCCCAGTACTGCATATGCGGCGCACCCTTCAAAACCTTTGAGCCGGCATCCTTGCCCACCACCAAAATGTCTGTGAGACTGGATACTGAGGAGGTGACTTTGGCCCCGGCCGCTTTTGCAATTGACTTTGCAAGGCCACGCTTCAAAGTCAAAGCGCCTGTGAAGCAGAGGGTCTTGCCGGCCAGCTTCTTCTTTCCCGACGTAGACTTCATGGCCGTCTTCATGACGGCCTTCATGGCCACTGCCTTGGCCTTCGGCTTGGCCTTCGCCTTGGCGCTCGGGATCTTTCCAGCCTTCCCTGCGGGCATCTTGGTGGTGACTTTCGCCTTGCCTGTCACGTGGTAGCCTTTCTTTTCCTTGGAAACCTGTGACTTCTCCAAGAAGGCTATGGCAGCCGCAAAGTCTTTGTGCACCTTGGTACTGGTGGAGGGAACCCCTCCGATCTTCCCAAAGGACACGACCGTCGTCTTATCCCAGCGCGCGCACTCCCAGAATTTCGAAGAGCCGCCCTCGGTGCATTCGCAGCGGACAGAGTGCAGGGCAGCCATGGCTTTTTTGCGGAGGTCGAAACGACCCCGACTCCCTGAGACTTGCAGGCTTCTCTCAAGGTCGTCGAGTCTTACAAGCTCCATGTGAGTCAGTGTAATATAGGATGGAAGGGCTTCTAACTTGACGAGCTTCATCTGTCATAACATTGTGTTTCAGGATTTACGGCATCTGTTGCGTCTTTTTCCCTGAAGACGTCTTTCCGTCCGGAGAATGGAATTGAATCCTGGAGCCACGAGGCGTCTGCTTTGTGCTGTTCGTTTAATCCTAACTTCGTTGCTTTTGGCCATCCCCCGAGGGAATATTCCCATCCTGTGATATCCTGTGTCGATCTCCAGACCACACTCATCCAGCGACCGGGCAGGAGGAACCGCTTGGCCTGTCTTGCATCATCTGCCGTGGGGACAAATCTTCATCCTCAAGTGCTCCAGAAAGGTCCTGTCAGACGCGACGGAGTTGCGGCATGGACTTACCAGGCCGAGTAAAACACGCTGTCCTGCTGGGCTGCGAGGATGCTATCTCTCGCCTTGGCAGGTCACACGTGCCACGTGGGATTCATGGCTGCGAAAGAAGCTGATGCCAAGTCGCGGCTCGGAGCTGTTTCAACTGATCCTGCTGGAGCTGCACCTGCCCAACACAAGTGTTCTGACATTTCTGCCGTCCATCGCTTTCGGCCAACCTTCTCTTCGAGAGAGGCGACACGTTGACCTCCGAGCAGCTTGCGCATTGAGGCAGCTAAATAACATCGCGTCGCGTCTGTCGCAGTTCCCCCAGCAATGGACACTGCTGTGCGTTGTGCAAGGCTTGCAGCGCCTGATGGCGCATCCGCCGAAGTAGTGGTCATCTGCCCCCTGCCGGCTACACCACGGCAAATGAAAGAGAGAGAGAGAGAGACAGAGAAAGAGCTGACATAAAGTCAAGTAAACACATAATGAGGCATCCCAACACATATACATATATAACTACATAATATATATATATATATATATATGTATTACATACACATATACCAACCATGCAAACTATGTGGGCAGAAAAAGAAATCTGCAAACACCAAGAATGACAAACATGCAACACAGTGTCACATACTCCAAGCCCGGAACCCATAGCTCTATGACACCCATCTTTTTCGGAAACTGGTTACTTTATACTGTGGCCGACGTCACCGGTGCAAAAAATGGAATCGCTACGAATGGGATGATGAACCGGAGGTAAACAGCAATCGTCACCTCCATGCGTAGTTGAATACCAATCATGAAGATAAAGATTGTCGCAGCAAGGATGGCGAGCAACACTCATCAACCATCACCAAGAGCATCGGTGCAACAGTCATGGCAACTGCAACCGAAGGAAGATCTTGCCTGAGTTCAGCCTCGCGGCTTCTGCTTGCTGCGAGCTCCTGCAAAGCCAAGTGCTAAGCAGGTTATTCTGCGGCATCTTGTTGATTGTTGTTTCAACACATAGTTGCGGTCACCGAATCATCTCCATCACCAGCACCACAGTTCCAACATGTACAATGATGAGCACGAATGAATTCACACAACCATTGGTCCGAAGTCATGCTGCGCTGCTGCACTACATCACCGGCCACCATGTGACACAACGCGTAGTGAAAGGTTTGTCTTGATCCGTTTGTAATGCCGAAGCAAGGAAAACGTCCCCGTTGTACTGCGCTACTAATAAGCAACATCCGTGGGTCGAGGCACTTGCTTGCGCAGCATGCACGTGGAGCAAGCAATGAGCAATCGATGGTCGTCGGCAGGTCTTTCGAACGGTGCATTCGCTATTGAAGCGGCTGTATTTCCACCGCCCCGCAGTAGCTCAGCACTCACTCGATGTCGATGACGGTGCTACCTGAGGCCTTTTTCGATTCATCCAGCACCTTCAGGGCACCCGCGCGTCGTGGAGTATTAGCGCTGCAAGCTCCCCTGGCCTTCCCCAGCAGGAAGAGTTCTCGCAGCACATCCTGGAGGGTGGGGGGTGTCTGCAGGCAAACTCAGCTCCCCCCCTCCTGACTGACCGGCGTTGTGTCCTCCGTTTTGTTGCTGGGCTTCTTCTGCCGACTCCGCATCTGCATCAGCTTTGTCCGTGCGGAGGACTTGATGGAAGGCCCGGACCTGGCAAAAGCCACATGTGCAAACGTTGCGTGCAGATATAGTATCTGCTGCATTAACGGATGCACTCAACCTGCTGAAATGATACATGACATGCGACCATGTCCCAAGACAGAATCATTCCGGTGGGTTGGCATGGCCACAATGTAAACTTAGATGAGAGCTCCATCTCGACAAATGTCAATTGTACAGACCGGTGATATCGTGCCAATAGTGGCCTATCGTATCTCTTCGCAATTTCCGCTCGATTGCCTCTCCCGCCCTTCTTGTTTAGTCATCGGGTGGTGAAGTGACCTAGATCGACTTACCTGTGATGTTAACCACTCCTGCCTGTTTGATCCCTGACCGGGCAGCAGCGAAGGCCGTTCCTGGCTGAATTCATCTGAATTCGCAGAATGCCTAGAATCGACCGTGTTTAGCAGCCACGAGCTACAGCTACAGCTGTTGAACTTGCAACCCAAGGCAACAACATCTTCTGATCACACTCCAATGCTTGTGTACACGTCGTCGGCTTAACCCATTCATCCGGGGAACTGCTGCAGCCGCCGCTGAGGATGAAGACCGTGCTGCCCCCAGATCTCCTATTCGTGTCTACGTTCTACATTGTCTATCTGAGACTATCTGCATAGACAGCTCGATGGCAAAGCCAATCTTGCAACACATATTGCCCTGAAGTGAATGCAGTAGCCGTTTTGCCGGTGAGATTTGAAACGGGGCTTCTGACAAAAGATCTATGCATTCGAGCCCACAGAATCCCAAACCTGACCTGTGACGGACATCCCCCTTTGTGCAAACTTCACGTCCCCGTCCTTTGAAGACTCTTTGGCCTTGGCTGGGCTCCTGCTTTGACTGCACCTCGAGGCCAAGCTTAATCGGCCTGGGGCCGTCTCTCGTATATGTCCGGGTATGCATCTCCGAGTAACATGTTGGTCCTGCTGGGTGTGGGCGATTTGTGCAAATGCAGCCCGCTTAGTCTCGCGACCCACCGCAACTCTTCACAAATCCCTTCTTTACATGCGCCACTTCATTAAAGCCGGGACCCCGTCCTGGCCTTCCGCGCACGTTCGATCTTCACAGCTGCAGGCGGTGCCTGCGCTGCCTGCTCTGTCTTTATGGCCGCCTCCTGGTAAGTCGCGCAGGGTCTGCGCCCATGTGCATAAGAACGTTGGCTCTGAAAGCATGCGCGGTTGTAACAGTAAGGACACACATCTCATCACTTCCCCAAGAGGCACCTTTCGGCTTGCTTGCTCCAGCTCTTTTTGAAACTGCTGCGTCCACTTCGCAACCTCGGCATCGATTCGAACCCATTCGATATACATGTGGCAATCGTATCACCCTTGGGTTCTGAAATTCTTCTTTGTCTGTCGTGGCACGACTTCATATGCCTATAATCCCAGCAGCCAATGCCCCTGCATCCACCATCGCCGGCTCGCAATAGCTCCGCAGCCCGGTGAGCGTGCCTGACATCTTCAACAAGCGTGTGAAACTGAACAGCCAAGCCGATCTAGGTCTTGGGCAAGCCATGCTCGTAGGCAGGCTGACAGTCTCGCATTATTGTCCGGGAGTTCTCTGCCGTCCATCGCACGTTGGTTAAGAAGCCTCCAGTGCTCCTATGTCAAACAGATTCGTGGCCGTCTGTGCCAAACGACAACAGGAGCTGCACTCTCCAGAGTACTTGGTCCCTGCTTGACCTGCTTCCGGGAGCTGATCCGGAAACCATGCCGGCGCCTACGCCCTGCCCCTTCCTACTTGTAAGACTAACAAGTTTGGCTTGAATATGGTCCAAGCGGCGACCAATGCCAGTTGCCTTCAGGCAGTCCAGTGTCATTGGCAGCTCCTCGTGGCAGGGTCTGGTGCAAAATGCCGCGCGATGCCGTGCGAAGTGATGCTGGGCCCTCTGAAAACCGAAGAGCTTTCCTGAAGCATAAAGCTGCTTCCTGTTCAGCAATGGTCTCGACGACGACACGAACAATGTCGAAAGAGTTCTCGAACGACGACTGAGGAGGGAGCGATCCACAGCACAGATGGGTTGGACTGCAGCCTAGGTTTTATCGCATGTCACCTCGCGGGATAAGAGGTTGGATGCTCCAATCTGTAACAGTTTCAAAGCTTCAATTGTTGCTCCGACCGTTTTTTCCTGCAGCTTGCGTTCGCTGTGGACAGTGTTCTCGCCACATTGCAGTGTGCGGACCTCATCGCCCCGGGTACTCAATGCATTCAAACCGTGGCATGCTGCCTGGTCACGGGTGATGTTGGCTTTCCTCCCTTTCATCTGCGACTGTGCTTTGATTCAATTTCCACATTCTGAAACTTGCAAGTGGATATTTTCTTGTGGGGGCCTGGACCTCAAGTCTCATAACTCTTCCCGGTGGTTCGTGATTCTTGACATGGTGCACATGCCAAGTCCTCAAGAAGGGCGAGGCACTCCAGGGCAACGGCCTCGTGCTGCCTCCACCAATGCGACTGTCAGGTTGCGGATTTGCTAGCCACTTCTCGTTCTCGCTCTTGTTCTTCTCATGCGGCTTCTGTCTCACACGAAATATTGGCAGAACTCTGCAGGAACAAATCTACACCATCTGACATGTCATGGGAACAAGTTGGCAGAGTGTATATAACGTTAGCCAAGCTGTAAATGCTGCCAGTGTCCAGAGCATCTGTTGACCCATGTTCCTCTACTCGACTGCCTCAGTGCTTCTGGTGGAGTGTCTCGGTTGAGCGCAGACTGTAGCCAGGAGCGGATCTCGGAGACACCTCAGAGAGGCAAAGACAAACGCTTGTCACTAGGACTCCGAAGTGAGCCTTCGAAAGCCGAAGACTACCCAAGAAAAGCCACTTTGAAGCCAGTCTGCCTTCTGTAGATACTGATACCGTCTCATGTAGACGACAGACCCTCATCTTCGACCTGGAAGAAAGGGAGCCCAAGCCGTTCTGTGCAGCCAGGGAGCCGCCGCCCTGCACGAACGCCACTCCCGCCTCCGGTTGCCGCAGCACGCTCTCACGCAGTATCATGGCAAACCTGTGCAGCAGTACATCTTCTTCTAGTTATTCTAGTTTTGTCTAACCGACAAGTCTTCGGGGCGCATGCCCTGGGTTTGCTCCCTGAGGCCTCCACGTAGGGGACCGCTGATCAGAGTGGTTCTTGACTTCGGTTTGTCAGGCCCGGGCATGGATTTCGGAGTTCCTCTTCTTTGCTCATGGCTCCCGTTTGCAAAACTTGAGCTTCAACTGTACAACAGCAACAAGGCCGCCAAGCAGCCTTAGGCGGTGGGAGGTTTGTGCCGTTTTGGACCTGCACCGAGGCTTCCGCTTTCAACACCACGCGAGTACTGTTGCACTGAACTGACACACAAGACTTCACCTGTTGGACTTGTGTTGGATGTCACGTGGTTTTTCGACTTGTCGTCGCCGACGACGGCACACAACTTCACGGGAAAAGAAGCCGAGCAAGCTGAATCTTCATTGGCCAAGACACATCCCAGCTATGGCATGGCCAATGTTTGAGAGCGGGATGAACCCATCGGAGTGCCTCACAAACACGGTGAGCGAAACACAAGAGTTCGCACGACTGGTGCAGTGCTGAAGCCGCTGCCAGTAGAATTTAAGTGAAGTGAATCAGTGATGCCGTTGATCATCAGGGGCGTGGTGGACATATTGCACTTCGAGAAAGGGAAACACTGTGAAACACCCCCTTCAAGGATGAGTTGCATCATCGTATCACTATCGGAATTGCCGCTACCATCGCCACCACCACGAAACCACGCCGCGCCCCGAGCACCGGCGCGCACGCTGAAACGCTGACGCTTGCGAGTCCCAGGTGCTGGAAGGAGCCGACGGGGCCCAGCCTGGCTTCGGCCTCAATCTGCTCCAGGGCCTGCGCTTCCAGCGCAGGCAGTCTCAACTCTCAGAGACTTTCAGAGACTCGCAGACGCGGGACGGGGTGCCGGAGATCCTTGAGCCTTGCCTCGTCCATCGCGTTGCCGACGCTGCTCCATCTTTGGCGAACGTGCTCACGCGCCTCCTGACAGGGAAGACCCGTCTTTATACTTGAGGACGCCCATGCGCAGGTAACTAAGATCTTTGTCCCACCAAGCTGAAAGGCAAAAAGCACGAGAAACTCGAAGATCGAGGAATCTCCTAGTCCTAGTTCACAACCGGAAGCACTTGATCACAACAGCTTCCTAGCCCGTTGCAATCTGATTGCTTGGTTTGGTACTTGTAGTATTTACATGCAACTCTATGCTCTTCGATACTTCGGTTCGCAGAAAATTCGTCGTGCTGTATTCATGCAGTTTGATCCTCTTCGTTGCTGTAGTCAGAGGCAGGGAAGCTGTAAGTGCTCCAAAATGTAAGATAGTAAGATCCTGTTTTTCAGGGATCCATTGTCGGGCCCTGTACGGTGTGAAGTCAATGCTTCGCAACTTTCCAGATTGTGCTGCAACGAGAATTGCCGAAGAGTCAGCAGCCGGCGTCACAGCGTCAAATTGAGAGACTGTTAAAAGCATCCAGCCGTCTGGTTGACACTTCTACTGATCTCCGAATCAAGTTTCATTCTACTCTGATCGCCTGAAGGACGGGTTTCCTGTCCTTGACTACCCAATATCAGAGGCGTGCGGTATCGCTCATGTGCGGATTTGTGCAGACATGCAGGTCAACTGCCCGGAGTGTGATTTCCAGAAGCGAATCAACTTTCACATCATAACCAGCTGTGAAGGTTTTACCATGGGAGTGGGTGCTTCATCTTCCGAACGGTGCACCAGAGGCCTGGTAAGTATCATGTTGAATTCCGATGCCTCCCGCTGCCCGAGCAAACAACATAGACCCCTTCCCTCACGAAAGACGCGGCTCCGGTGCTTCCTTGGAGGGCTGTTGGGACTGCAAGCGTCGACTCCGGTACCCAGGTGGCAGCTCCGCTTCCGGAGGCCTTGGGGTGCCGGATAACCTATATTACCGGTTCTGACCAGTCCTCTTGTGCTGACTGTCTATGAACATATGCTGGGAAGTTGCTATGCAGGCTCGTCGTCTCTTTAGATTTCCTTTCGCTCTCATACAAGCAAACCTGCGACTATTCCCTGTTCACTAGCTCAGCTAGGCCGTGACGAATGGCAAGTACTACCGGCAGAAAGTTACTGCTTTACTCAGCCCAAGGAAACCTTGCACAGGTTTAGACTGGGCGCATGCATCAAATCTCTGAGCATCCCTCTGACATGCTCTCGCTTATGGTCACTTAAGATGGAGGGCACAGGCTGGGCTGATTCTTGCAACGCGGCGAGTTAATGGATGTGAGTGCATGGGCGTGGGAACCCGGATATCCAAAGTGCAATTGCCACTTGCCCGAATCATACTTTCGAGCCTGCCCACATCGCTTCCTTAGCACCGCAGTCAGCTTGGGCCAGAGCCCCTCTTCCGGCTGCTTCCTCTTTGTGCGGTTCCTCTGCCTTTGGGCTTCCGGCCTGTCTGGATGCTGAGGCTTACATGAGAAGCACGCATCCCTTCGAGTCAGACCTTTCAATCGCTGACCCAAAAAGGTGACCTCATGTTTCAAGCCATCTGCACCGATCGCATGCCTCTTGCCATTGTTCCGGCCTCTGAGGCTCATCCGGCAGCACGCCTGCTGCAGGCTCTTCTGGCTGTGCCTTGCGGGGCCTTGGCCAAGCGGCGCGGTGGAATTTGGCGAGTATGGTGCACTTCAGAGCGCCACGGTCCCATGCCCGGCCTTCCCGACCTTTTCGTGTGTTTAGCCTCTGGCTCTTCCTTTGGCTCGAGGGCGGTCTTTGCTCGGAGCCGTGTTTTGACGTTTCCTGAGCCTCGGTTGCAATCTCGGAAATGCGGAGGGGAGGACCGCTCGCACGCAAATGCAGACATCCAGCCGGGCCCCCGGGGGTGTCTGGCTGCTGCATTCCCGAACGCTCAAGAATCAGGCATTGCATAGACGGGCTCAACAGCTTAGCTCGCCCAAGACGTCAAGACCCCATCCCATTTCACGCACTACAGCCAGGGCAGTGATTGGCAGGACACACAGAGAGCTGCAGAGAAACACACCCCTGCGCACACCGCTACCTCAACGGGCCCACATAGGATTCCGTCTATGCTTTCTATTCGGCAGTTTGGTGAATGATTGTTCGGACTTCGAAGTGTCTGAGCCATCCCGACAGAGTCCTAATGCGCAGCTTGGGTGTGGCTCCGACCCGACACAAAGAGATGTGAAGAGTGCTCGGAATTTTTGAAGGACAGCGGGTGTCCGCTAAGGCTAAGGAATTCCGAGTCCAAAGATCTGGGCAGGGAAGGCCCATCGACATCTTTGGCAGCTGCTTTCGCTCCAGTCGCGCCTTCGGCAGCCACTCAGCCACACGACTAGACTAGAATTCATCCACGTTCACGGCTCCCCACAGCACACCCTCACAAGCTTTGGAAGTTTCCCCAAGCCCTCGCCCAAAGATGAAGCCTGTCACGGCGGCTCTCTCGAACTGCTCCAACCTCAGGGCCAGGACTTTGGGTAATGTAGAGGCCTTAATAATTAGAATAGGGTTTTGGGCCCAATATACTATTATCATAATAAGGAACCCCCAAAATAGTATTGGCAATTATTTAGGCCCCTACATTAAAACCAACCGGGGCCAGTCTTGAAGGAACGGAGGAACTGGGGATCGTCCCCTGCCTGCCCGGCGCAATCGGCCCATCCACCATCCCGTAGATCAGGCCCGCCACGCTGGCAGCTCTCCTAGACGGCGCACATCAGAAATCTTGGCCTTTGAAAAGCCCTTTTTGTGCATCAGGACTTGTGCAATCGCCTGAACACTGACTTCCACAATGCAAAGAATTAGTAAAACAGTACAATCACAAAGCGCTGTTCCTGCTTGTTCACTCGAAGTCTGTCAGATGACAAGTCGTCAAAACCCCAAAACCCTCAAAGGAAAAAGCTGCAGCGCCTCATACATTTGTAGCAGAGATCGCAGCCATCCTCCCGCGGCTCTGGGCACTGTCCACCCTGTCCGCAAAGCATTAGCAATCGATAGAAGACTTTTTTCCACCATCATGGCAGGAAAAGGACAAGAGCCGTTGAGAGCTGGGACACCTTCAAACTAAAATCCCCATCAACTCGCATTGGACTTCGTTCGACTCTTCTGGCAGGAAATGTTGCAGAGCAGCGCAGAACAAGAAGGCATCTTTGCCTTGCCCTCGTTCCATGTCCGAGCCATGCACAAGCGCAGGTCCTTGGCAGCAAGATGCATTGCGGGCACCCGCATGAATGCTCGAGCGTATGCATCAATGCTCGAGTGGCATTCATTCCGGCATCATTTTTCTAAGACCATGTCTCCGGTACTATGACAATCGCATACTACTTAATGCTGGGATTCAAAACCCTGCATGCTGTCACTCTCCTGCGGAAGCGAAATCCTCCCACTGACTGCATGCGATGATGGTGCGATGACTTTGGGAGAGAAGATCTTCCACGCTTCCGGACCATGCAGCACCTACGGGGCGTCAGTTCGGATGTCGACCTGGCCTCATGAGGTGAAGCGTCCCTGGTATCTGTGCATGTATGCAGTAGTGTCATCATGTTCGTACGTTTGTACGCGCGCAGGTAAGAACATATGCAGGTATGTACGCATGTATGCATGTATGTATGTATGTATGTATGTATGTATGTATGTATGTATGCATGTATGTATGTATGTATGTGTATACATATGCACACACAAAGAATGCATGTAGATATAAAGATGTCTGCATGTAAACAACTCAACAGATAAGCCATGAGCAAATACACAAGTATATCTGAACAAATACTTTTATCCATACATGTAGTTTACTCATACAGATACACTTGAAGATGGCCCTGTCTGTCGACGTTTCTGCCAAAGTCGATAGTGATGTCAGCACCGACAAGATAAAAAAATACCGCGTAGAAATGGACCATCTTACACGGAGACGTGCATAAAGGTGGCAGGTTCTGTCTCTATCCACGGGAAGGACCACGTGTGCGTCCGTCGTCGCGCAAGCCCTGTGGAGCCTTCTGTAACGGATCAGCCGGCGCAGCCTCTTGTGCTGCTGGCTCCTGCAGGAACCACAAGGCATACTTCTGATCTCAATGGGCCGTTGGCAGAGACCAGAATGCAGATACCGAGGCAATCGTGACCACGGTTGGCTAAACTCCCCAACCGTCCAGGCCTCGGCAGGTGCTGCTGCGGCAGGGGCTGCTGGTGTTGCGGCTGCCCGCTGCCAGACCTCGTATTCAAAGTTGGGAGGGTCTGGATTCCCTAGCTTGTTCTATAGGCAGTGCTTGCACAATCGCCTGCGAAAGCCCGGAGTGTTCCGTTGTCGCAGCACCGTTCTAGTTCAGACTCAGGCTTGCGCGCACTTGCATACATATGTACCAGAGTTGCACGATTCATGTTGAAGAAATCGTGCAAATCTTTCCGACCCCCAGCCCCCGAGGTCTCGGCATCTCTCTGCAGACGCGCCATGAGGAAGGCCATTCCTGAAAGGAAGGTCGTTGCACTCAGGCCTTGAGATGTGCTTGATCGTTGTTTCCACCGTGCCATAAGTCCTCTCCTTTCCACTCGTACTGAGCCATGAATAGTGCGCCCAAAGGTGCGCCAGCTGCCCCACGATCGGGCGCCGAACCATCGACTTTCGGCTTTGTTCTTACCTGCTTGGGGCGGCTTGGGCAGATTCGCGCAAACTCCAGGCCCACAAGCTCGAACCCCAACCCTTCATCCGACCTTCGATGGCCTGGCGCAAGGTCCTCCATCCCGCACCCTTGTCATCGCTCCAGTTGATCAGGAAGTCCAGGGAGACGGCAGCCTCTCCTCCTGAAGCGTGGTAACCGGCTTGCGCGAGTTCATCATGCTTCGACTGCTCTCTGTAGCCTTGATATAGCCTCAGGTACAAAGGTCTTGTGTCCTGGCAGCTCTTCTTCGCGTATGCCAGGGTTGTCTGGATCAGGGTGCCTGCAATTCCAGATTGGCGCATGTTGGCCTGTAGTCCGATGATTTGAAGTCGGAAAGCAATTCGAATCTTCCCTCAACCATTTCAAGCCAAAAGTGAAAGGCACCTCGCCGGCGCAGCCTCCTTTGGAAAGAATGATTTCAGATCCTCGGGATGTCAAGTAATGGCTTGCGTGCGTGCTGGCACAATGCTTTTGCTTTAAAGCGTTTTTGCATCTAATGGAAGGCAATGGGGGATCAAACAGGGCCACAGGTAAGTAGCGTGAAAAGACACCGGAACTGTGCTTGACCTCGTAAACGAATCAACATCAACAAAGCAACCTAACCGAGACACCCCAACTGAGCAAACGTAAATCTGGAGCTACTGGTAGTACACTGGAGGCTGCGAAACAAGACTCGCAGCCCGCAAAATTTTAGATTCTGCGATTAGGTTTTCGGCCCGACATTGTCGGCTCCGTGTTCCCCTCCCTCCCTCCCCTGGAGGGAGCGAGGGAGGGAGGGGAAGGGAGGGAGAGGGTGGCGGATTCATATGCACACTTCTCCGGCTGCAACCTTTGCCACGAGCACAAGAAGGCATATCCATCAGGGTCGGGCCATGTATATAAGATGTGTATGTATGTCTCTATATATATATATATGTACAGATGCATATGTTGCAACTATACGCACAGCACTGGTATTGCGGAGTTAAACCGATGCTATGCTATCGACTGTTGCTACCGTTAAATGTGAGCGTCTTCGCTTTGCCAACTATTTGGAAGAGTGGACAGACGCATCCATCACTCGGCACCTCGGGTTCTACCGCTGCTTCGGAACAGACCCAACACGACGCGCAATCTAGTTGGTTGTCAGTGTTTCGACCTTGATGGCTTTATTGATGACCCACTCAGGATCAGCTTTGGCATCCCTCGGAGCTTTAGTTGCTCCGGAATGCCGAATCCTCAGATGACCCTTGTCATGAAAGACCCCACTGCATCATCTGTCAAATTCCAGAAGTTAAGAAGCCGCATCCTTTTGTTGCAGCGAGCTGTTGGGCAAGTTTTAGATCAGTTGACCGTGAAATGAAAGATGTCCTGCAAGCTTACGAATTGTTGACCCGCCAAAACTACTCGGTGCGGCCACGCCGCCGAGTAAGCGCTGAGCTTGAGGCGTGATTGCGCATCACAAACAGCTCCTCACAACCCAAGCGGCTATGCGGCTATATCACAAATTCATGACTCTTCTGTGACCTGCTGTTGCAATCTACTGATTGCACCCGCAGGCTTTTGGTGCCTTCGGGAGTAAGGCGTGCTTCGTCTGGATCTGGCGGCCATGAATACTTGCCACCTGAGGAGTTTCCGTTCCGTCCACACAGGGGAGTTTGCTGACCCCAACCCTGATAACTAACCACCAATGTTGCCCACTGAGACCGTGAAGCATGCATGACAGAGTGTAACTATCAGGAGAAACAGGCTGTGAACAACTCCTGAGCTTCAAGACTTATGCTTCGACAAGAACAGGCTTGTAAGCATACTGCCCATGCCTCCTCCGAAGTTCTCGATTTCCCACCGCGCCAACTCTAGCTTTCGAAGTTGTATCTGTTTAAGTCTTTGCCACCATGGGAGTGCAATCTGCTACCAAAAGGCGCGCTCGTGCTCCGCCATCAGCTTCCTCATCTGCACCTGCCACGACGGACATCGGCTGACGAACAAACATAACGAAGATCACAATTAACGGTGTTTCGACCCTCACACGCATGCTGTTTAGGTCTCCGTCATTTTTGTCACCCATTTCGGCAAACTTGCAACAGCTCCCGGGACCAACGAGTTGCCAACGAAACTAACGAGCCACAAAATGCAGCAACTTAAAAGGGATCCTCGTATTGACGTGGCCTTCGGGGCCTTCATTTCAAGTTTTGCAACCTCAGTCGCAGGCCTGCTTCCGAGCGCACACGTGCCCGTTTGCGGCCTCTGCCTGCAGTCACGCAGACAGCGTGCACCGTACACGGACCCGAGTAGCTCCGGAAGAGCAAGTCTCCAGCAATGATGCGGCTGTGATTGCGTCTGCCCCGTCATCGGTGCTCAGGACTGTACCCTCCACTTCACTTGCATACAAAGTCCCGGCGATCTCGATTAAAGGGTGAAGCCCCAAAGATCCAAAAAGACCCCCTGGAGGAGCGCCTGAATCGGCCTCTGGCTCCTTGGGCTCCGCTGGCTTTGCATCCGCTTTCGAGCTTTGAGCTGACTTGCCGCTCGCCTGGGCAAAGGAGCAAACACTGATCGCCAAGAGACTAAAAATCGCAGATCACAACCACTCTGCTTGCCACAGAAGTAAGCCCTACAAAACTACAAGACCTAAGTCTACCTAAGTGCTGATCCCTGGCTCTTTCTGAGCAGGGCGCTGCTTCGCCTGCTTTCTTCGGCGGCATTGCCGCCTCTTTCTTACCTGGCACGATCGGAGTCCGAAAGCTCAAACTTGCCATCTGGTGCACGCTGATGGGGAAGGGTGCCGAAGTCGTCGTGGTGGTGCTCGGGGGAGAGGTCAGCAGCAATGGTAACTAGGGGTATGAGGAGTTATGGAAGTAATACATGAGGGAGTGGTAGTAACGTAGTAGTCGTCGTGGACCGAGAACGGGTTTGGGTGGCACTCGCCACCGCTCACAAACACAACGCTGCTGCTGTTACTGCTGCCACCCCCACCACGACGACGACTGCTTCTACCCAGTATGGCACCAGTACTACCCTCGTACGACAACAAGCAGTAGGAATAGTAGCAGCAGCAGCAGTAGTAGCAGCAGCAGTAGCAGGGGTAGTAGTGGTAGTAGTAGTAGTAGTAGTAGTAGTAGTAGCAGCAGCAGCAGTAGTAGTAGCAGTAGGAGTAGTAGTAGTAGTAGTAGTAGTAGTAGTAGTAGTACTAGTGGTAGTGGTAGTGGTAGTGGTAGTGGTAGTGGTAGTAGCAGTAAAGTATTAGTAGTAGTAGTAGTAGTAGTAGTAGTAGGAGTAGGAGTAGGAGTAGGAGTAGGAGTAGGAGTAGGAGTAGGAGTAGTGCAGTACCACTGTAACGCTAGTAGTACTACGTAGTTGTACTAGAA
>CAJNDV010032974.1:120091-131061 GCA_905221635.1 Symbiodinium sp. CCMP2456
AACTAAATAAATTCATGGATTCATGCATTCACGCACTCATTCATTCGTTGATTCGTTCATGCACGTCAGTCACTTCACTTCACTTCACTTCACTTCACTTCACTTCACTTCACTTCACTTCACTCCACTCCGGGGTAGACGGAGCTGGTAAGGCCCCCCCCCGCGCCCGGAGGCACGCCCCTGTTGAAAGGCCTTGTGAGGGGGTGTGAGAAGAACAGACCTCGAGGTAAACCGTATTAAAGATATGGTTCCCTCGTTAGAGGGCGAAGCTCGCAAAAGGTATGGTTGCAAGGTCAGAGCAGTAACAAATAATCCCCCGAGTCTTCTTCTTCTTCTCCGGGGTACAGGGAGCATGTTAGGCTCCCCGCGCCGGATGGCGCGCCCCTGTTTAAGGGCCTTGTGGGGGTGTCGGGTAAAAAGACATCGATGCTCGGTTTTCGGAAAACAAGTCAAGAAGCTATCGATGCAAGGTTTAAGGACCTTAGAAACTCTTTCCCCACGAGCATCGGCATCTTAGAGCAGAACTCTACTGCGAGAGGCAGTCCCCCTGACTCCAACACTGTAATCTCAGGGCAAAACAAAGACAGCTATCGGAAGCTAAGGTAGCCTAAACATGGGGTGAAGTAAGGCTTTCCCCGAGATATGGAGTAGACCTGCCAGAGGAAACTCCTTCCCCCCTCGGTGTTATTGAGGCGGGGAAGAGACCGAGAAAGGAAGCCGTATTGAGTTACCGGAACCCATAGTAGAAGCAAAGCACTCAAGCAAGTCCACGGAAATCAACCTGAACACTGAAGACGCGTCGTAAGGTTCCCCTTCTCGGTAGGAGTGCTGAGTAATGAAGGCATGTCACAAAACTGCTAAAGACTGGAGTGGGTCTGCCGCGTGGGCCTACAAATCTCCCCTCGGTATTATTGAGGCGGAGGTGTACCTAGGGAGGAACCCGAACCAAATCCCCCGAATCCAAAAAGAGTCCCAGAAAACCCCAAACCAAGAAGACAAACAAGCAAGTCCCCCGCAAGCAACCTGAAGTCCGAAGCAGAGAACCGGTTGGTTCCCCATTGCAGGGATGTTTCCCCCTACGCGGTTGACCCAAGGAGCATGTCGCTGGGGTTATTTAGGAAAACAAGCGACCCAGCTAGGAAAGCCAAAGGAAACAGGTAAACATGAAACTCACTCCCCCGCGGCATGACTTTGGTCGTTCCCCTCTCACGGTTCCCCCGGGGTCAGAAGTAGTCCTGGGCATGAGCAGCGAGTTCTCGTCGGCGCCGGTGGGAAGCATCCGAAGCAGGTTCACTCGAGGATCCTCCCCCGCTGTTGTGGTTCTGGCCCTCCTCATCGACACTCATTCTTGCACTGTCCCCCAGCCCATGATGCCTATCATGTAGCCACCAGTCAGCTTGTCTCGTAGCATGTCGTGGGTCCCCCCGACGGAGCGGGGGCTGAGACTCCGCAGCATTGGCAGCGACATCCGCTGCTTGGCTGTGCAAGATGGCTGACGTGGTGTGCAACAGGTTGAGGAGGTCGGCCTGCAGCGTTGCCTGCTCGTCGTGGTTCCACTGCGCGAAGGAAGCTGCAATCTGCTCGAAAATGAGAGCGTACTCTCCTGGTTGGATGCCCCCGAGCTCCGGTGGCACGTTCTCTTCCGTTCGGTCCCCTTCTGTGATCTCGAACAGAGACCGAAGGCTATCCCCCACATCTAGCAGTTGTCGCCAGTGATCCAGAGTCGCTGTCCCTCCCCCAATAGCTTGGAGGACGTGTCGCAGAGTTGCCATCAGGTCAGGCATGTTGGTGTCGCTCAAGGTTTCCCCCGTGATGTCCCCCGAGTCTCTCTCTCTCTCTCTCTCCCTCTCCCTCTCTCTGTTTCCCGCAAGCTCTGTCTAAACGGAACTGTCCCTTGCTCGCAGCTCTCTCAGGAGAGGAGTTGCGGGCACGTAAGACTTCAATGACTGCTGGGACTGCAGGACCACAGCAATGCAGGTGCAGAGTGTGTGAGTAAGAAATTCGGCAAGAAGCATTGCAGAATAGAAAGGTTATGAAATGGGCCGCTGGTATCTTATTTTTGTCGCCGGACATAATGTTTGAGGGGGAGGAGGGCGGGCCTTTGCATATTGTAGGAGGAAAATTATTCATCTTACGCCGATTTCATTGCTGTGCCTGCAGTTTTGCACCGGAACCTACAGTACATGTCGAGCGAAATGAACTGCTGGTGTAGCAGCATTTCCCGCCTATTAGTGGCGCTGCAGTTGGCATGGCAGCCAAGACCCTTGAATCACAAATCTGACTGATGTTCGAACCCTGACTTGCCGGGTGATCGGGGCCACGACAGCACCGCCTTGTTGATGTGCATCATCCACTGCAGCAGGCATGGTTGTGGCCTTGTCAAACCAAACTCAGATGCCGTCTCTCAGCCAGCCAGAACTTCTGTGGAAGCCTCCGACAGCCATACTGTACCAACCAATCCCACGTGCTCGCAAACTCGGGGGCTTTACCCGGTATGGATTGGTCTGAACTCTCAACCCTCTGTTGCCGGGTCCAGGGCGTCGCCCCCTTCTGGATTCGCATCATCGCCTCCGACAGCTTCGCTTGCTGGCATGCCATCTTCGACCTCGAGTTCAATCTGAAAGGCTAAGGAAGGTATATGTATGCTAGGTCGCTAGGTGCATAGATCTCTCGCTGCGAACACGGCTTTATGAGCTGGTCTCGAAATTCACCCATAGGAAACCGGTGAAGCACGTCCTGCTGAGGAGCGACTCTTTGGGCAGCCGCTTCGCTACCGGGCGGACTGGCCAGGGCAGCAGGGATATTCCAGAGATTCAATCCGTGTGCCATTGGTATCGTTGAATTTACACCTAGCCGCCAGCCGCATCACTTTAGAACGCAAAAACGTGCCTCGACATCACTCACCACACCGTAGCCGAGCCATCGAGCAACACTCCGACGGTCTCTGGATCTGCAGGTTTGGCTGCTGCTTGCGTGGCTAGGTATACATTGCAGAAGGTGTACCAAAGAGCTCGCCCTGCATCTCTGAGCCTGTCCATGGGCTGCGGGCCGTCGCGATTACTCACTTGACTTCCCATGCCCAGATCCGCACTGGTGACACGTCGACTCTCCTCCTGTACTCTGGCAAGCTGCTTCTCATGACCTTCTTCAGCCCCACGCGCCCTCTGAGCCTCAGCTCGCTTAAGACGAAATTCTACAGCAACCGGACCCTCTGCATGCTTGCAACAGGCTCCTTGCAAAGTACATGCTCGTGACGATCCTCTTACCATCACATCTGCACCGCCGGCGATGCATCTGGAAGCGCAGCTCGGGTCTGCACTAAATCATGCAGCTGCTTCTCCGCAGCCTGGAATTTGGACCTGTGCTGTTCGCGGTTTCCTTCCGCACCACAGTGCGCTGACAAGCTGGCACAAACCAACTGACAAGCAGAGTATTTCCGTGAGGTGAAGTCTTTAACTGTAAACAGCCACGGCCTGATCTCTCCCTCGCGTGAAATTGCAGCATCCAGCTCCTGACTCTGATGACAAGATGCAATCTACAGCGAACTGGTCCCAAGCAAACGACAACGACATGTCGGGGCACAATACAAAGCAGCAAGCGCCACATGCCTGCTGGAGGGCTTCTGTCTTCGATTGGGTTGCGCGCTCCGCCTCGGTCCCGAGCAGAGAGAGCAGGGTGCACGATTCTCGCGATCTCAAGTCCAACATTTCTCGTCCACTTCTTCTTTTAACAGCCGGGGGCCGATTGCATGCCTGCAGTTGTGACGCTAGTATGGAGACGAAATACAGAACCCGTCAATCGCCGTTCGCGCTGAACTGCCGGAGCCTCATGCAAGTGGAGAACATCTTGTGGATTCGCTATAACTGCCAGCTCTCTTCTTGACAGAATACATCATATTAGTATTGTCGTCATATATCAGATCACGTAACACTCGAACCCCAGAGACTAAGGCATCGGCTTCCCTGCTGGTGCCCTCCAATTGAGTCCTGTGTGGTTGGGCTGAGATTTGCTGGCATATCAGGTAGCAGATACCCTTTCCATTTGGGCAATACGATCGTCAAGCCTTCACATTAGCACTTAAAGCGGGTAGCCCCCCCTATGAATGAATACCCAAAGATCCATAGGGAGATCCCCCTACCTCGACCCATACCCTCAAAACACCATATTCCCCACCATCTCCCCCGATACCCTAGCATAGCAAAAATGGAAATGCCATCTTCTAATGATTTGTCGGTAAGGTCTCCGCAAAGATCCAATCATGAAGTATTCATCGGTGATAGCCTAAGGATTATAACTGCATTATATTTTTTGTGAATGCAGTGTCCTATATACTGAAGCATATGATGCCTTTTGGATGTCTGCTGTCGTTGCTTTCGGTTGGGGATTTCAATTATAATTCGCCGAGAAAACCTTCAGCCCTCACTTTTTGCTATCCTCTCTCCCCTCGCAGGCGCCTCAGCTCCAACTCACGGCCCTCTGCCGCTGCGAGCCGCCCTCGAATCGCCTCCAGCTCTTGTCTCTGGTCATCCTCGCGGGCTCAAAAAAGAAACCTGGGGTGGGGTCACATGGTCACACACACACACACACACTCACGCACCCTACTTCAGGGCCGCCAGCATCCGCAAACCTCTTGCACCGCTTAGCCTTATCGCATCTCGCGGTCCTCAGCAAGATGATGCTGTGCCAAAGCCTCAGCATTTCGGTGCAGGGCGTGCAAATTCATGTTCCCCGACCCGAGTTCAGGAATCTCTTTTCAGACAAACTTGAAGCACTATAGAACTAGAAGTGGTGTGCAGCCAGAAAGGACATCCTTGTTCGACGGGACAGTTCTCAAATCCGAACTCCTGAAGCCCAAAATCAACTACACGAGCACAAACACATAACCAACATGTAGACGAATGGATGCACCTGCTTGCATGCATGCCGCCATGTGTATGTACAGAGATTTGCGTTCTTGGTGGTAAATATATGACTGAGTACGAACACGAACTAGAATAGATGTATGAGTTCAATAATTCTCATATATCTCTTCTATGTATGTATATATATAGAGAGAGAGAGAGATAGCGACAGGGAGAGCGAGCGAGCGAGAGAGAGAGAGAAGAGAGAGAGAGCGCGAGAGCAAGAGCGAGGGCGAGCGCGGCAGAGGAAGAGGGAGAGGGAATAAAAGTTAGTTGCATAGAATGTAACATGCTACCTTGTGAGCCTGAGGCAGGAGCCATGGATGCTCGCTTTCCTGCTGACTCGGCCATCTGCAACTGAGACCTGATGTGAAGGGCAGGGCACTCAACAATGTTGATGATATGGGAAGTTCACAAGACTATCCAGTAACTGCACCATGGGCTGATATGTGCAAGTCTAACTTTTGCGCTATGACCACTTTAGTTTCTACTCTTGTCAAAAGTGCGCATACCAACATAAGACAAGGCAATGTTTATTAGATCTTTTATTTCCTAGCTAGAGAGAGAGAGAGAGAGAGAGAGAGTGATAAAGAGAGAGTGATAAAGAGGTAAAGAGGGAGAGGATCGGCACGGCATCTTTCACGATTCTCGTCGTCATCGTCATCACCACCAGCAGCATCATCATCAGTAGTTCCGGAACAGTCGTGCTTAGCTGTGCTGATGCTGATTCTGCCGTGTGTGGGCTGATTGCAGCAGGAAATGTAATGTGTTTTGTTTCTGCTCTATGCTTGTTGCTGCCTGGGAGGGCCGAGCGTTAGTGAGCTGAGCTTACTTATAGTAGTAGCTGGAAGCGCTGCACATATTTGCTCCGTCGACTCTGCAGTGCATGCGTCCGTCCCGAACTTTGCTCGGAGCGGAAGAGCAAAAATGGCAACAGCAGGGGGCAAAGCGTGGACCTGCTGCTACCAGCTATCAAGATGGAGGTAGAACACATGTGGACAAATGCATGGTAAACAACACCACAATAGTAAGCAACGCCACAATAGCGCAGCAAACACATGCAGTCGACTCAAAAACGTGGCAGTTCAGTTGTGCATGCTGTGCACCACTAAACCCTCAAGTCACACGCAGTTTGACTGCAGAATGCCATCAATGGACGTCCTGTCCGAGCTCAGCAAGCGCTTAATGCTGCGCTTCGTCCGCTTCAGCCCAACGCAATTCGCAGGTAATGACTTCATCGTTGGATCGAGATGATGTATCACAATGCTCAGGTAGCAGCGACGCAACAGCTCGCATCAGCCAAGCTAAATGCTTCACGGCCTCCCGCTGAGATTCCTCAACTACCTGAAGCTGATCCCAAAGCTTTCCGGTTTGTTGCTTGAGAGCGAAAAGATCCACCGACCTGGCGGCGCCATGAAGCTGCAAGCATCTCTCGGTGAAATCCTCATAGCTCACGAGGTGGTCTCCATCTGCGTCTAAACTGTCGAAAAGCGTCCATGCATCGACGGCACTTACTTCGATTTTGTCAAAGAAAGCCTTCATCTCTTCTTTCTGGAACAATTCCTCGAAGTCTGAGATTGAAATTTGCCCCAGACCATTGACATCAATCTTCGACCATAGGTTTCCAACAAGCTGTTTGAACGTTTGCACGTGGCGCAGCAAGGTCTCCTGGTCCTTCTCGCGCGTCTTTATGGCACTGTTCACGAAAACACCTGTCCAGAAAAGGGCTCGTGTTAGTGCATCTACCTCCAACTTCCTGTGTCTGCAACCTGTAGCACGGAAGCCTCCAAAGATATCAAAACCCGCAGGTGCCCACAAGGATTTGTGTTTGATCCAAACAGCCACTTCACATGACCAGCCGCTCCCAAGCACAGATCGGGCTTTGTTTTCGCCGCTTTGCTTCAAGTTTGAGGGGTTCGGTAGGAGGTCCTGCAACTTCTCAACTCAACCCCCCGGCCCCCCCCTCTTTGCTGGTATGCTTTCTTAGGGCCCTAACATTTCGTTAAGCATGGCTGCAGACAGGCATTTTGACCCCGCTAGCGCATTAACACTCATGTGGTCAACAGCGGTTAAATTAAACCGACTTCAGAAGCAGATGCGAGCTGTCAAAACACATGGGCCGAGACTCAGTCACAGCATGGGGCATAGGCCGTGCCGTGTCCACGTTTGTATCCGGAAGCAGAAATGAGCAACACCACAACAAACTTTAGGCGCAGCCCACCCAAGACATGCCCTCCAATGATTCTAGCACAGGTCAGACAAGCAAACAGTACGGGAGCATGAGAAAATGCGTGAACGTTTGCTCAACCCGCACCCCTGCTGCCGCACCCATAAACACAGCCTGGGAAACGAGTAACCAGGGGTGATGCACAAGCGTCGTCACGACTTCAGCTTCTGCCGAGCTCGTCGGTCCCACACTTCGCAGCATGACACATGTTATGCACTCACATGTCGCGTTTGCAGATTCCGTGCAAACAACTTCTCAAAACGCCTCACAAGCAGGTTTCATGCAACAAATAACGAGTCAGCAGGCAACAGACCCGAAAACACAGGCTGCCAGCCGGGACAACGAACGATTCCCACCCAGCAGAAGTCTTGCACAAAGCAATGCCGGCTACGGGCCCAGAGCTAGCACACACTAGAGCGGTGAGTGTCGGACGTGGGTAGTGCGATGTCAAAGCGAGCTAAAGAAGCACTCGTGACGGGTGCACGGCCCAACGTGGCACATGGGAACGGCATTGCATCATAGAAAATTTGCCCATGGACTCTCCGGCCTGTGATTACATTTAGGATCGCTAGGCCACCCACAGCGACGTACACATGAAAGAGCTGGATCCAGAAAGCACCCAGAGGCTTCAGGCTCTCTGCTGCGTCCACCCAGTCAAATCCTTCCAACAAGGCCCGGAAAAGTGTGTTGCAGGAGATATACAAACTCCCAAAGTACTTCTCCATCTCCTCGTCCACGGGGTTCGATTCCACATACTGGAGAGACATGTCAGTAAACAAAATACCGAAGCTGTATATCATTAAGACCAAGAGAACCATGGCCCAGAATACCTGGCGAACGGTGTCAATGACAGACCTTGGCTGAAACCACGGCCCGAGGCGCCTGATGCCCCTGCTTCAGTCATGTACACAAGATGTTTCCAGACAAGGATTATGAGGGATTGTCGAAAAGCTTTGCAACACCTAAAGCCCCAAAGAACATCGACAAGCGCTGGTGCGAGTTGCAAGACAAGCTCGCGGAAAGCGCTGATGAAGCGAATAAGCCGTATGGACCGGAAGAGCTGCAGTAGCCGGGTAACGCGGAACACCTGAGTCTACGCCGATTGGTACTCTCGGTAGGGCGGGTCAAGTGCAATCAGGGTGGTCACGTTGCTTGTGCCGCTATGGTCGACTAACATACACGTGCTACCGCACATGGGCATGAGGAGAAGAGGATCTCACACTTTTAATCGTCAGTACAACAACCTTACAGACAATGCTGGCTGGGCTGCATGGTCACAAAGAAATAAACACCTGCACTGCAAACTGCGAACAAGTCCGAGACACGCGTATGATCCGGAAGTTGCTGGCAGATCCCCCTATGTCCACAGCGAGCTCCACCCAAGCCGGGACCACAATGAAAATGTCCTGGAACACGCTAGCTTCGAATGTTCGTCTAAACTCTGATCATCCTTTCATGATTGGTGTGGCTAAAGGAAACCTGACGCCTACTTCTGTGTCCAAGGATTACATACTACTTGGCACATAGCGCGCTGCAGCTTTCTAACCCTTGGCGTCCAGCCAATTCCATGCACAGTCTGGGCCACAGAAGAACTTCTCAGGTCCCAAAGCCACAAACCGGATGGTCGTCCTGACAAGCACAGGAAACTGTAAGAAGGCATATCCACGCTCGGCCCATCGGAAGATCAAGCTATATCTGTGAATATGGGAACCTTAGACTACAAGATTCCGCACTGCTACATGCTCTACTGGTTCTGCTACATCTCATCTCGCTATAGTATGCTGATAGCGTCGTACATAGTGAGTATGACATCCATTAAACATGTGGGACAAGATGCACAGGCTTCATGCTCTGGCTGTCACAAGGATATTCGACCGTCAATTCTCAAGCAACACACACGGTTGGGAAAATTCAGGCGATGGCACTTTCTCAACTCTTCCTCTGCATGGGAATCAGGCTGACGAAGACTTGCCACCAAGGCTCTCTACGGTGAAAATGACAGCGTAGCAAACATGGCCAACAAGGAAAGCAAAAGCTGCATCAGCATCATGGTCGCCTGGGCTACTTGCTCCGTCGGTCACATCATATGCAGGTCTGGATCTAAGCACACATAAAAAGTGTTTAGTGTTGTGTTGGAAAAAGGAGACCCGTCTGTTAGACCGAGATGCCCGAGTTTGCAGTCCACTCCAGCTGCATTCCCAGGAAGACTGAGTTGGATATAATGACAAAAGCCACGACAATATTGAAAGCTGCAGAGCCGGAGATAGCTTGGGCCCACTTCCTGCAGCAACTTGGGCTCGATGGCACTGCAACCTCCTTGGTCACTGATTGCTTGTAAGTCTCAAAGCGAGTGGCCTCTTCCTGAGCCATCTCATATTCGTGATTCTTTCGCATAGTTTTGGTGGACACGGAGTGCGTCGGAGTGTCCTTTTGCTTGCTTTCCTGCCTCTCAGGCGGTAGGGCCAGCTCCACCGACCCCGACTCCTGCGTCGTGTTTTCCACCTGGAGCATCTCGGAAAATTGAGGAGGACCAAATCCAAGAGCGAGGGGAACAAACCCCATTCGCCCCTTGTCAAGGGTCTCCTCCACCCTGCTCAACCAAGCCTCCATGGAGGCCAGGAGCTGCGCGTGCTGCTTCTGCAGGACTTCATCCACCCGCTGAGAAAGCTCAGCCATCTGATCACGGGTGAACGCTACGGCCGCATGGGTGCATAGGCATAGGCTAGAGCCCGACGGAGATCCAGGCACAAACTGAGGCAAACGAAGATACAAACACAACACAGATGAGATTTTGGAACCGCTGCCTGGACTGCGAGGTGAATGCATGCACGGAGAATAAATCCGCAGCCCCTCATCTGAGAAAAGAGCCGCAGGCGTTCCTCGTTCGCCACACTTGCCGCCAAGTCCTCTGCAAGCTTCAGTGACTTTAGAACCACTCCTGGTGCTTCTCATGCGATACGAGCTGTGTGGGCGGGGGATGAAATATTGATATTATACTAGTAACAACTGCTGTGCAGGCCTACACGCCCTCCAAGACTGGTAGAACTTGTTGTGCAGCACATGCTTCCAGAGATAAGGCTGTCTATTCGGTTTCGTGCCCAATGCCATAGCCACATCCGGCTTGCACCGGTCTTGGTATCTAAAAACGCGATTCAGCATCCCAGAGACGTTCCTGGCCTGAAAGGCCGAACCGAACTCCAGATGCCATGTAAGAGACCCCGCACTCAAGTCCAAGCTCCTTCAAGACCCCACCTAGCTAGCACGCTGCTCGACTCCTCTCGCAGACGTGTCAGCTCCTCGGCATGGGCCTCGCAACAGAAAGCTGTCATCCGCAGTTGATGCTGGAAAGAAAAGCATACAGCAACACAGGAGGGCTCTCCCTGCATGTGCGTGCAATGGTTTCATGGAATGCCTGGACGTGTGCTTACTATCTGGTGATGAGTGCAGACTGAAAGCTTGGAGAGGCAGACGACTTAAGCACAGTCCAATTCTACCACCCTGAGCTTCTCATGCAGAAAGGGACTCTGTCAATTAGCAGGGGCCGCAGCTGCCACATCAAGGGTCTCGGCAGTGGGCGCCGTCTCCAGCCTTAATTCGGAGGAATTCGAGAGCAAGGCAAGCTGCCAAAGTACCGTAGTCACTGCACACTGCTTTGCTGTAGTCCGTGAAAGCTTCGATCAAATAATGTATATATATATATATATATATATATATGGTAGCCCCCCCGCATGAACTACCGACCCTCGTTTTGTATCGGAAATACCGTGTTAAACCTGCTTTTCCGGCAGGTCCGGATTCTGTATCTTGCAAAGACTGCCAAAATCAAACTCACATTTCAAGGG
>CAJNDV010032976.1:0-13973 GCA_905221635.1 Symbiodinium sp. CCMP2456
AGCTCGTCGGTGGGAAGGGCGCTTCCCCTTGCTCCAGCAGTGCGGCCAGGCAACGGGCAACGGCGGCGTCATGCGCGCCCGCGTAATCAGCAGTGAGGTGCGGCGGCAAAATCCCTGTTCAAAGCATTGAAACAGCCGCGGTGTAGATAGGTTGTACTTGCAGTTTGTTTTTGCTTCGCGATCAGAGCACGCAGCAATCAACAGGAAATGGAGATGCACGGGTGCTTGAGTGTCCGTGTGTGTGTGTGTGTGTGCGCATGAGTGCATATTGCCTTGCTTATCCAGGCATGAATGGGCAGGGCAGGGGTCGTTGCTCTGCATCGAGTGCGACCCCGCCAACTTCAGCCTTCTCATGAAGAACCTTTGTCACATGACTTGTTAAAGAGCATTTGTTGCGCAGCTTCAAGTGTTAGCCGTTTTTGTTTATGAAGGAAATAAAGACGATCCTTTCTGCCTCTCTGGGCGAGGCGAAGCGTTCCAACGAGCTACTTGGAGCATTACTAGCAACTGTGTGGAACATGAGAGAACTGAAATATCGTAGTGCTAGAACGTGCTTGGTCAGATGCTGATGTGTACTGTGCTAGCCGGACGAACCGTTGTGTATGTGGAGTCGAGATTACGGCACAATATCACAGGAATGTCTGGATTGGTGCCGCTCATGCTGCGATCCAGCATCGATGCGGGACAGTGGGCGTGCAGCTTTGCTGTTTGGACGGGAGAGTTGAAGTTGGCATGTTGTTTATGCTAGTTCGATCCACAACATTATCTGGATATGTACGTTGGGCCCTGGCAAAGGTGTTCTCGCGCAGAGAAGGGCAGGGACACGTACCGCTCCCGCCTGAAGCTTTTCGCTGGCAAGCACGATGTCGTGACACGCACGGCACAGTGCTGCAGAATGTCTAACGTTGTAGGCCCGGTGATGCCATAGTGGTACTTCAATGCATCTCTCCACAATGCTCCCAGTAAGTCTACACGAAAAGCTCCTGCGTGTGCAGTCAGAACTTATCATGTTTGCAGCGCGGGGTATGTAAACACCTTATACAGTCGAACTGCCAGGTGCCAGCTTGCACGTTCAAGTCCCTTCAGCAAGAAATGGCGGACCATTTCTGTCTTGGGAAATTGGACGTAGAAGGGGCTGCGCTTGGGTTGCATCTTTTATGTGTGGACAGCAACGGTGTGATCTCTTGGACGGCATTTCTAGCTGTCTTTGTGCATCCATAAGGAAGTTTTGGCATTGCGTTCAGCGGCTGCAGCTCCTCCGCTGCTGGTACTGGAAAGTTCCTTATCTTAGCGTTGCGTTTGGAGCATTGCTGCGACGAAAATAAAGGAAAGTTCGTGGATGATATTGACGAGCATTACACTGACTGCGCAAAATAATTGGCCAATTGTTAGTTGCCGCGGACTTGCTGAACATCAAGGGGGCCACACTTCTTGCATTTTGGATGCAGCAGATTTCGATACGTGTCTTGCGAAGTGACAGCTGTAATGGTAAGAGCTGCAGCTTGAGATGTTGGTTTAGTAAGGAACGACATGCAGCAGCCTTGGCAGCGATCCGCAAGCTATTGCGGGCTGCAGGCTACGGCTCTTGGATGCTGTTCAAACTTTGCGGGAGTCTTAAGCTTGTTTGGAGCGGCGGACTTTCTGTGAACGAGGCACGGCATCTTCGATCCTCTGCTGTTCTGTGCTCGTAAACTCCGTGGTACCGAGCTTCACTGCGACAATTGCAAGCAGAGGGCAGCCGAAACTTGTCTTACAGAGAACAGGCAGCATGAGTGGTTTCAGCAAGCCATATGAAGATAGCTTACGATCCTCTAAAAGGCGATTGGTATCAAGAGATTCGCTGCATGCACGAGTTGTTGCCTCACTGTTTGTTATTAAGGTCTAGTTGATTTCGTTTCTGAGGAGCTGCGACGCCTCAAGCGTGTCCCGCCTTGGTAAAAAGGGCTTGGGCTCTCCATCTTCGGGAGTCTTTGTTCGTGCTGTTGTTCTAGATGTTGGTGACTTTGATGTTGTTGCTGTTTCGAGGAGACCTTATGCGCAGTCGCGCACCAGTCGGCAGAGCTGGTGCAGGCGGCCGGTGCGGAGGCCGCGCGGACCGTTCAGGTCGCCGGCAGGGCTGTGTCAGCAGTGGTGCTCGTCATCAACTGCGCGTATTCTTGTTTGCTGACGCCTCTGCGGGATTACTTGGTCAAGTTGCCGCTCGTGTGCAGTTGGCACTGCGGTCCGTCATGCGCGAGCGGCCTGTTGGGCCTCTCGGGCCGACGCCTTGCTCAAGCGAGACCGCCCTTTCGCCCTTCGACTTGTTCAGGGTTTTTTTTATACGCGGACCTTCTACCAGCAGCACCTAGTCCTACGGAGGCGCTCCTGCCAGGGCACTACGGGCACTAATGGGGCCCCTGGCGGCTGCCGATTAATACCGGAAGCTGCCAGTGCACGTCGGCGAGGACCTCGTGCAGCTCGGGCGCCCTCTCCGGCGACATTGCACTCACCAGCAAGCGGGAGCTCCAACAGGGATGCGGCGAGGGCGCGCTGTGCAGCTGGGGCGAGCAACCCGGACCAACGGGCAACCCACGCCGCGCGCGCTGCCGCCCGCATGGCTGCCTGCACTTCCGAGGCACGCTGCCTGGCGAGCAACCGGAGCCAGGTGGCCGCCTCGGCGCCAAACCGGCCTCCAACCTCGACACCGACGACCACCAAGCGGCAGCGGCGAGCGCGCACGAGCTCGGGGTAGGTGTGGTGGCGTATTCGGCCGGGGTGCACGTCTGCAGCCTGCGTCACGGGGCTGACGATGGTGGCACCAACAGCCTGCTGCGCGCCATGCCACAGGGACAGCCCGTGGACACAGCATGCGAGTTGTGGAGAAGAGCCGCGTCCGCTCGTCCAAGGCCAGCCACAGCTTGACAACACTCGTGGCTGGCAGCGTGCCGCGTCCCAGGCCGTCGACCGCTTCTGCCTGCCAGCTTTGTTGCGAGAACTGGATGCCTCCTCCGCCGCCCTGCTTGACTCACAGACAGGACTGTTCGCGGCCCGCATGTTCACCGCACGGCCCACCTCGCCTCAACCCAACCTGGAATCCCCGCTGTTGCGAGCTCTCTAGCTGCGTCGGCTCCGCCTGCCAATGGGTCTCACGTTTAAGGCGCCGCCGCGCCCAGCACCAGTAGCCCTTGCTGGTCCGCCGGCAAGGACCAAGCGCTTTTCTTCTTCCGACTGCCCACAGTGGATCCCAGTCCCACATACGGTTGCATCGCAGCGCCGAGGGATGCGCGCGGCCGGATAGCGTGGGCAAGCGGCTGGCGAGGACATCCTCCTGCCACCAAGCATCAGCGAGGTCCTCGTGTAGGTCTCGCTCAGTGACCAAGCTCGGGGAGCCCAAGTAACGAAGTGGCATACGTTCGCTGCCGGCTACAGCCAACAGGCCTGACCATCGCGCAACCCAGGCGTTGATGGCTGACGGGCGGAGGTGAACGGGGACAGCCTCAGCTCGCTGGCACGCCGGCGCCGAAAGCCGGAGCAATTGGGCATCCTCACGACCGAACCTGCCGCCTACGTCGACGCCGACTACCACGAGGCGGCAGCTGGCGGCCCTGTCGAGCTCTGGGTAGGTGTCGTGGCACTTGCGCCTGGCAGCAGCGTCAACTGAATGACCCCGACGCGTAATTGGCGAGACGATGGTGGGATCGAGCGGGAGCTGGGAACAATGCTGCAAAGGGAAGCCGTTCGTCACCGACGGGCGCGTCGAGGTTAAACCGGTATACGCCTGGAGGATTCATGCGTCCGAAACTACCTCACGCTACGACCCACAGCTGCCGGCGACCCGGACTAGACGCTGCACAAAGGCAGCCGGCTCGGCCCCGCGGCCTCTGCGAGGTCCACGCCTTGGCTTTGGCTCGCGTGGGTCGGTGCGGGCCAAGCCGACCCCAGTGCCGTGCTTGTCACAGCTTGCTGCACGGAGACCGAGAGCACAGCCACCAGCCCCGGGGCTGCTCGGAAGAGTCACCAAGGACATCGCTGAAGAGCGGTAGGTCTCCATCAACGTTGGCGGTGCCGGACAAGGGCAGGGAAAGGAGGCTGGCGGCGAAGGTCTGCGCGGCTGCAAAAGCCAGGGGTGCAGAGGGCAGTGCACGCCGCCTGCTGTGCAGGAGGAGCGGCACGGGCCCTGCTTCGGGCAAGGAGTCTGACAAACTCAGCACGAGCTCTGAGTACGTCCGGGCAGTGGCACGTTCCGCGACACGTTGAGCGGCCCCAGCGGTGCGGCCACTGTGTTGGCGTGGCATGCCAGCAGCTGTGAGGAGCGACACAAGGGCAAGCCGTTCGCGAGGGCTTTTATGCGTCCCTCGTCCTGGCGGACGCACCACATTGAGATCACGACAGTAGCGCGCACCTCGCGGCAAACTCTGGCAGCCGCACGCTCAAGCGGGCTTTAACGCGACCGCAACACACCAGACCGTCGGCAACGGCAAGGTGATCTCCGAAAGCATCACGCGACACCGGCATCTCGCAGCAGCGCCTGCCCGCGTGGGCCTGCAGCGCACGTACCTGCTTCGGATGCTTCCGCCTGAGCACAATGCTGCTGTGTGTGCATGCCTAGCGGCCTAGCGATCCTGCTGTCGCAGGATTCCCTGCCCCCAGCCGGAAAAAACGTTCGAACAAAAAAAGAAACACAGAGACCTCGTTTGGCGCAGTCCGAGATCTTCCCGCGAACTTGAGCAGGCTTTTCGGAGAAAACACTCAGAAGCTGGATCGGCGCCTTGAGCTCTTCCGCATCGCCAGTGAATGCCACCCTCACCTTCCTGTCGGTCCACGCGGTGGGCGCTCTGGACCATGCTTCATGCCCACCGCGTCGCCAGACCCCACTCGAGCTGTACCCCCACCGTCCCCTCCACGTCAGTCGCCGTGTCTTTGCCCTCTGCTCACCTCCGGCGAGGAACACTCGATCTTTCGGCGGCTGCGGCTGCCGCCCCCCCCGAGCGCAAGACTGACGTTGTGTGCTACTCGCGTGCCGACGCGGGCGACTGCATGCTCGAGCGGGAAAGCTCTCGACGCTAACAGCTGGGCGCCGACACCTGCCCAGGAGAAAACAGCAGTTGCGGGATGTGTCATGCGAACTCCGCAGATGCTGTGTTTCATTGATTTTTATCAGACATATTGTATGTTATCCTTTTGGGGTGCTTTTGGATCTTGAGTTTGTTCGACAGTTTTCGACGTTTTGATTTTCGAGATTTCGTTTGTCGCTGACAAGTTAATGTTTTATTTTTTTTGCGATTTTTCAGCATTTCACTTGTTGCTTGCTATGTTTATCAACAGTTCGAGGCCATGCTTAGCTGATCGAAGCCATTGGACATGTGCAGGAGACTTCGACTGTTCGTCCTTCGTGTTTACAGTTTTTGGGTGCAAGATTTTTATCCTATGCCAGTTTTCGACTTGTTTCATTTCGGCTTCTTGCGTGCCGTTTGGTATCTTCCATTTGTCGTCCTCGAGCTGCGGGCCTGCTGTGTCTGCTGTGTCACAAGAACCAGGCAATTTGACGAAGTTCGCACAACCTCAAGCTTGAGCTGCCCTGAGCAGACATCCCCATTGGCACAGCACCATGCAACTTCGGCAGGACACATGTTGACAGCGTGTGGAGGTGACCTTGTGCCGTCCGCAGATGTTTTCATTAACCAGAACTTGCAACCACAACAGAACAATCTTTGCATTCTGCATTAACGATACCCTTGCTTTCCTTCGGTCAGATCTACAGTGTGTATATTGCCCAGTCTGCAGCATCAAAACCTTGGCGTGATGCGATGAACCAAGATGCTGGATTGGAGCTTCCGCAGGCCGGGGCGAGTCCGGCATCCTTGACAGGAAGCAGCTCGCACATCAAGTCGAGACAACGTCGCCTTGAGCTTCCTGCCCCCAACCTATGTTGCAGGAAAGCGTGATTGCAGCGGCTTCCGCAGCCAGATCCTCGAAGATTCTTTCGCCGATATTGCTGCATTTGGTTCGTACACCAAGGCTACGTTGCTTCGAGTCAAGGGCTACTGTGTGGGACTGATGGTCGAGCTGCCTGCAATGATGCAGGGCGATTGCCCAATCCTTTCGATCTGGTCCGCGATCCGAGGTGTGCTGCAAAAGTGGGTGTCGGGCTGCCTCGTGGAGAAAGCGCAGGCATTCAACAAGCCAAGTGGTCGTGGAGCTGTAGGATCGTTGTTGAGGGCAGCTTAGGGTTGACGGACATGGAAAACAAATCCGCGAGCACACTGACCTCTGACCCGAGGCAGCGGCCTCAAGCGAGGTGTTTCGGCTTCCCAACAAGATTGTGGCCGATGGATTGCTGGGAACGGACTTCGGCCTGGTTGAGCTTCGGGTTTTACAGGCCTTGGTGTCCGATCTCGACAGAGGCACAAGACACTCCAGTAACAGTAACATGGCTTGTTCACGGTCGCAGGAACGCTCGACACAATTTGTCGATGGCCTGCTGCTTGGCACACTGTCGCAACTCTCCACGCAGCTGTATGGCCTCAGCGATAGCATCACCCACTGTATGGATACTGCTTGTGGATTTTGCCAGCAAGTGTCGGCCATTCTGTTCAGGCAGGGTGCGGCCGGCATGTCAGGAGAGATTTCGGGCCTGTCGGAAGTGGATGCATCGCGGTGGCTTGACATTTTCCGGCGCCATCGGTTGTTGAGCATGGCCTATCTGGGTCCACAGCCCGGAATCCTGGACCTCTGGATGTTCGAGGAAAGCGACCGGTCAGTGGAGGAGGCGGGCTGTGCAAAGTTCTGTGGCCAGTTCTGCAAAGCTTGTCAGCTTGCAGGAGGTGGGTCATGTGCAACTGGCAGATCCACAGCGGCAGAGGACGTGAGTGAGCAATGGCTCTGTCCAACCTACAGGTCTACAGTCTGTATTTACATGTAGATTGTCATGAACGACGGAATCTTCCGAGGGTGTACTGCGAAACAGGGGCAGCACAGTTGTTGCGCCTGCGGTGCTGGTGGCTTTCCCGGCTGCTTGATGGTGCGAACTTTCTGTCGTTGTCGCTCCCCGTGAGGATTGGCATCGAACTGTCACCGGGTGACGTCGTGGTCCTCCGCCCCGAACTCCTAGCCCGGAAGTTGCGCGCCCCAGTGGGCTCGCTGGCAATGATGTCTTTGGTGCTGGGAAGGCCGATTCCTGATAGGCTCCGGCTGTGATCTCCAACAGCGTCCTGAGTCCTGTGGAGGAAGACCAGTGCACGGAGAGTGTGGCCTGGACAGGGACGCGCTCCCGCAGCCAAAGCCTTGGATGAGTGGACGCGCCACCGGCTACTGCAGCTGAGCCAGGCCTGCAGATGCCTGCAGCGCACCGCGCGGTGCGCGCCCAGCTTTGGCAACATTCCCGAGCTCAGGAGGATTGCGTTGACCACGAGGTTCCTTTCGCTTGGCGGAAGGACGGGTGTGTTCTGGCGGGAGCACATATGCTGAGGCGCCTCTTTCTGTCAAGTGCATTCAATGCATTGAAGGACCTCCAACGCAGCTTTGACAACGGAAGAATGGTCGCTGTCCGCTCTGCGGCTGGTCGCTTCCCCCGGGCAGGCAGGGGAGCCTTTTGCTTGTGAGTGCAGGGGTTCGCCATGGTTCCTGGACTGTTTGACGCCTTTTGCGGGCATGCTACCGTGTCGTAGTCTCTTTAGCGATCATTGCAGAAGCAGGACACCCTCTAGCCGTTAGCATCCATCGCTTGCAGATACAGTGGATGATTGGTGTCGTACCTCAATCACTGCCGCGGCCGACTACGCCACAGAGGTTCCGTTTCGGCGATGGGACCATTCGGAGGTCGGGCTTGAACCCATCCCGCAAGTAGGATCCACAGAGAGTTCACTGTTTCCATTTGCCGCTAGTTGTTTTTTTCAGGTCTACGATCCAGACGATAGCAGCGTCAAGAAAGCGAAGTCTGCTTGCCGGCATGCTGCCTTCCTGGACGGCGTCGAGCTCTTCCCCAGCCACGCCTTCAAGATGCCAGAGCAGGTTGGGGCCTTGGTGATCCTCAGAGTGGTTTATCGCCACGGGGCCAGCCTTGCCTGTCTCCGCAAGGATGTGCGGCGTTGCGATCCGTACCAGCGATTGTGTGCGGAGGCAGCGTCGTCCGCCCTGCACGGTGCTCCGGCTGCACCGAGAGTGACATCGCCGAAATGGCTCAGGGAATGAAGGCTTCAGGCCAAAGAGCAGAAGATCCCAAGGCGCCTAGGTCGAGCTAGATAGAGCCGCCAGGGGGATTGGGCCATGGTAAATTAGACGCATAGGTTGTCATCGGAAGGCCGTGGCCAATAGCCGCGTGATCGTGGAGCAACAATCAGGTGAAAGTGTGAAGCGGCATGGCCAGCGCAGTGGCGGCCTCTTTGTTGGCTGTCCCTCACTTGCGGACTGGGAGCATGACGGCGACGGCGATCAGGTACAAATCCAAGTCTGAGAACCGAAGCTCTGATTCTGGCTTTGGTGACCTCTGTGCCCAGGCTTTGTTGGCCGGTCGACTCTCGGTGATGCTTGGGCTCAGGGGGCCTTCGGATGCTCTCGCAGAGCCCTCAGGAGCACAGGGTTGGGAATCGCTGCCCGTTGCTGTGTCCGGTCTTTGACCTTTGAGGTGCACTCGGAGGGTGCCGCCGGCTTGGCCGCGGCCTCGCTGGCCGCCACAGCTTTGGAGGTGGGTTTTGGTGCTGCAAGACTGCAAGAGAGTGCTTCGTCGAGTTTGCTGCAGAGGCCGAGCTCGACTTTGCACTGGCGATTGGGGTGCACTTGAGCCTCTCCCCGCGGTTTTGGCTTCTCAGACGAAAGAAGCACCCTCCGCTTTGCCCGATATGCCCAACGTTACCCAATGTTGTCGAGTTCGAGGCTTTGTTGCTGCAGGGCCACGGCAGCCTCGCTCTCCCGGCGTGGGCGCAGCTTGGCTTTCGACACCTCCTGTGACGGCTTTGCGCAAGGCTCAGGAGTGCAGTGACCGGCATGCGCAGTCAGCAACTGCTTCGAGCCGAGGTTCGTGGTGAGGCGTGTTGTGCGTTGATGCTGTGCCGGTTTCAGCTTCCTGTCCGGGTCTCAGCTCGGAATGCTTTTCGACGATTTGTTTGCGGCCTGCGTTGCAAGGAGCCGTCCCAGATGGAAAGCTCGAGACCTACCTGGTGCGTCCCTCGCAGGATCGTGTTGAGTTTCGTTGTCAAGGCCCGCCGGCCGGCTGCATTACCGGCAGTGCCATGGCTGCGAGAGGGCGCAGCACATCTCTTGTGGCGGGCTCAGAGTCGTAATTCTAAGGTGGCCTTGGCATGCAGCATCGCAGCGAATGCAAACCCACTCCTGGAAGCATTCGTCCCAGTTCGAAAGACTAGGAGCAACACACCTGCGAGTCTATTAGAGGATGGGCAGCTGTAGAGGGTTTCCGGGGAGCTTGGAGTTTGAGTATATTGAGATAGCTGCAATAGACCCTGCATCGTAGGTTCGTCCTAGCCAGGCGGGAGGGAAAAAATTAGAGGATGGGGTGACGAAGGGCGGAGGCCAGACCGACACACACCCTCAACACTGATACTCCGAAAGAAGCAGAAAAGCCTCAACAAGCCCTGTCTTGTCCAGCTGACAGAACAAGAAACGAACGGCAAAGGATGCTGCCAAGAACCTGCTGGGAGAATTGGGCCTGAAGTGATCGTTGGGATATGAGAGCACACGGTCATGCTTTGACAAAGTCTTCGGTCGTCGGTCACGACGTGGCGGTTTAGGGTTTAGGGTTTAGGGTCGAGACTGCTCCACTGCTCCGCCGGTCTCGTGAGGCACTGCAGGGGGGAGCCGAGATTCGCCGCACTGTTGCGGAGGCCGCGTGGCTGGAGTTCAAACGGCTGACCCGGCAGAGATCTGGCAGGCCATGTCAGATCTCGAGGACGGCTTTGTGGACATAGCGGAGGTCGACGGCGGCTCGGGCTCAAAACGACCAGTTGCCGCAAATGAGCCGCGAAGCGCTAGAGCTGGAAGGTCTGGGGCCATCAGCCGAAACAATGGAACTGGCCGCGCTGCAGGCATCTCATCGAGGCCGACTTTCCAGGTGTTTGAGGAGGGCGAGGGGCCATGCACCCGCGCGGCCAAGGCCTTTGTGCAGACGCCAGTCCACTACAACTGACCTCGTTGAAGGCGTGAAGGGGGAGGCTTGCACGCGGGGAACTTCGGGGCTCAGATGAATGCCAAGGCGAGCTGCGGTCATCAGGTGCAGTGTGCAGGCTGGATTTTGCGCTGCCTGGCACTCTACATGCGCATCACTGTAGGACTGGCTTGCGTGATGCAGATCTTGGCTGCCATCCGCCTTGGCACCGCAACAGTGGCTGGGATTTTCACGAGTGCAGGAGATATCTGGTCAGCCTTTTCGCACTGCTGCCTTGTGGCTGAGGCACAGCCGCACCTGCGGCAGCTAAATCCCAGTGCCACGCTGGCCGGGCCCAGTCTCAGCCATCTCAGCGTACCTCGGTCAATTTTTAACTGTCGCCCCTGGCGCAGAGGATCGAAACCGACAAGATGGACAAACACTTGCCATGTTGCAGCAATGTGCTTAGCCTGGTGCTCTGGAGCCGGCCTTAGGTGGAGTGTGGGCAGCTCACGGAACCCAACCTCTATGCTGGCATTCTCGGCCGTGGAGGCTCGAATAAAGATATAAAGATAAAGGCACTGTACCACAGACCCCTACAAACACGAAGGGAGCGTGGAACTGGCGACACCGTGTGTGTGCATAGGTGGGACAACAGTGTACACAGTGCTGTGGGGATTTGGTGGCCCTATGGCAAAGGCTCGGTGCTGAGAAACAACGAGCTGGCATGTTCAATCTGTGTCCTGAGAGGATGGCCCTGCGCATCTAAAGCCAGACTTGGTATCCTGGCCAGGGGTCGAGGCCTTGAGACTGAAAGCTTTGGTATGTTCCAACGCAGTGGCACCAGCATCAGCTTGAGCACCATGATCATGCCGGTCATCATCATCGTCAGTGATTGTGAGAAGCCGCAGCATTAGCAGAACCGACAGCAGTACAAGTCGCAGCGCGGCCGATAGCGGCCGCAGCCTGTGAAGATCCTAAACCCGCATATCACCTTCTTCTTACACTTGTCTTCATGTTCTTCGACGCATCGTCGTCCTTTTGTCGGCACCAGCACTTGTTTCCTTGCCCACTGCTTCGCGGTAGCTCTGCCAGGTCGAGGGACAAGCGCCGTCGGTGTACCCACCACTAGAGAAGCAGGCTAGCGGCTAGCGAGTAGCACTCGGGGTTGCGCGATGCTTCGTGATGTTGCCTGGCTTGAGGCAAGCGGGAGCAGCAGCTTGGCATGAAGATTCGGCTCGGCTTACAAGCAGCTCAGTGAAGCATGGCTCAGAACGAGGAGGACCTTCGGGGTGGAGGTTGAGCGCATGTCTGCAGGACCCGATTATTGCCTGATCGGCAGCTGGGACAACTGGACGAGGCGCTTACGGGGAACTCTGCAGCTACGCTTTACGCTTTGGCCAAACGAAAATGCCTCGACCTCGAGAGGTGCCGGGCCATGCGCTGGGATGCCGACTGCTGGCGCGGGCAGCTGCACCTCGGAGGCGAGGCCGCGGCTGGAGCGGGGCCAGCCTAGCCTCGTGCGAGACCTGCATCCGCCAGTATTTCCGCAAGTTTTTTTTTGCAGGGGAGGAAACCTTCCAGATCCTCAAGGACGCATCCTCAAATCTATGACCTCCGATGCAGCACCTTCTCGCAGGATGGGGACCCAGACCAGGCGATCTTCCCGAACTGCCGCAACGCGCGGTTCGGGCGTCCTCGCCCCAGGATTAAGAAGGAGAGTGTCCTTTCCCGTTTTTCGGAGGTGCCTTGTCAGTCCTTGGGCGCACGTCTTTGTTGATGTTTCGAGTGTCCAAGGCTTCCATGTGGTCCAGGCCGGTGAAGCGTCTGCTGCAAGTCTTGCTTGAAGCGACTCGCAGGGACCGGCGCCCAATCCTCACCGCCTTGCTTGGCTGGTCCGGCACGCTGGCACGCTGTATGACTGTAGGGAGCTTCGGACGCCGAATGGCCGAGGTCGGCGAGGATGGCGGCTCAAGCTCCGGCGACTTCGAGGTCTTTCTGAGCTTCAAGGCTCTTCCATCCGCACTGCACTGCTCTTCTGGGCGCAGCTCTGTGTGCTTGGCCAGGGTCGCCGGCCGCTGGTGACGCGAGGGCCCGAACTGAGGGCCTTCAGCCCCGGCATAGCCCTGGCGCTGTTGCTTGAGTGATTCAGGTTACGGAACGTTTCGGTGAGCCGAGACTGAGCCTGGGGCCCGCGGCATGCCGTGCAAGGAAACGCTGTCTTCGGTCCACAGAGGCGTGTGCAGAACATGCCTAGTCTTGAGTGTTGACAGAATGACTGCAGACCTGCAGGCAGGCGTGGCGGCACCCCGGAGAGCATCAGCGCGCATCTGATTCGTTCCCTTCGAGGTGGTGACGTCAGCGTCACCTGGACCGTCGGGACCAAAACCATGGAGCTGCTAGGTAAAGAATGGGTACCCGGTACGGTACTAGCTGTTTCATTGACACTCGATGCCGCAAGAACTTGGCATGGTAATCCCGGTTTCATCTCGGGGTCTGCAGGACTACGCCGAGCCGCCGGGCTCCAGCTGGTTCGATGTTTGGAGGTTTCGGGTGGTGTACGTAGCAGATGGATTGTTCTATTTTTGGGGGCATCTCGGGGACACCAGTTATGCGATTTTTACCACAACCTTGTAAGAGCCCTGCAAAATCTTACTCTGGCCTTACTGGCTCCGTGCGCAATGCCAGGCCCCCATGGTGCGGCTGCGGAGCTGCTGAAGGTGCCACAGAAAGATTCGGGTGCTGGCTACAAGAATACAATTAGATACCATAAAGCGCTAATCAAAGCCCTCAGCCAAGTTCCATAATGCCATCGCGAAAATAAATCCGGCTGTCTGCATAGCTCGGGCTGTAGTTCATGCAAAATACGGCTGCAACGCTGCGAGTGCAATCAGCAGTACTACGATCATACTGGAACTTGTGGGCTCGCTTTCCATCGGATGATTCGCCGACGGGGTGCCAGAAAAGGCGCACGCGGGCGCCAAGCTTGGCAAAGCACAGCAGAGGTCGACATTTCTGCCAACCGTTCTGGGAGTGTTCTGTTTCCACCGCACGGACTTGGTTGCTGTAGAGAAGAGCTTGGACAACAACAAGGGCAGCCCAGCCAGGAGGCTTGGACAAGAACTGCACAGCCTTAAGCCGACCGCCTTGAAAGAAGAGCTTGGGAATATAGCCTCCAAGCTGAAGTGAGCAAAACGCACACCCTTACTTTGGATGGTTGCGGGGCATGGCACCAGCCAGGGTGTGTCCCAACTGGTATCGCCTTGTTTCACATGCGGCTGTCCACGAGCAAAGGCTTGAGCATGTGGTCAGCAAGATCCGCAACAACGCTCCAAGGAAGCAGAAATGACTTGTAGCCATACAGTATTTCACACAGGGTGTTGGCTCTTTTTGTTGCGTGGCGAACACAGCTGCTGTTGTTTTTGCAGGAGGGGGGATAACTGTGCCTACTTCTAGCTTGTCAGAGTCCGCACTATCCTCGACTCACTTCCATGCTTTTGGCAGCTTACCTCGGCGACACGGTGTGGGAGTATCTGGTTCTGCGGCATCAGTACCAGCAGGTGGGCTGCTATGTGGCGATGGGTGCCGGCATCACATGCCCTTTCAGGTGGTCCGAAGTCCCTTCACAGAGAGTCAAGAGGTTGGGTTGCATGTCAGCTGAGGTTGTGGATGAATTGGCTGGATCAGTTTTTCCAAGTCCGAGGTACGGACCATTCGTCAAGGCAGAGCTGCCGTCATGCTACATCGCAGCGGGCGCATCGCTAAGCTTTGCGAAGAGCCACTGCTGCGGGACATGCACTCAAATCCGACTGTGAGAAACACACCTGCAGCCTGCCTTGTGAAGCAACGAGAGCTCCGTGCAGTATGATCTGTACTCAGCAGATGATTTTTCACACAA
>CAJNDV010032977.1:0-13147 GCA_905221635.1 Symbiodinium sp. CCMP2456
TATGTATGTATGTTATGCATGCATGTACTTTCGTATGTATGTAAGTAAGTACCTATGTAGTATGGTATGACAAGTCATACGATGTCCTGTGGTACGGTATGATACGAAAGGATGTCATGTGGCGCGGTAACATAAGCTATGATATGATATGATATGATATGACATGGCATGGCGAGGCATGATTCGACATGCAAAGCAAGGATGGTACCGATGAAGATGGACATCCTTGGGGACCAAATGTTCCTTATAGGTAGGGGCCCTATACCCTTATACTATGAATCCGAATATAGTATATGAACCTGACATGCTTTTGGGGATGATTTCGTCCTTAAGGATGAAGATAACAATCGCACTCCACAGTCCCAGCAGCTGCTTGATGGCAATCGCGAACTCATCCTCCAAACTCGGGTATAGGGTTTAGGGTGTAGGGTTTGAGGAGTGTTTGAGGGTTCGTGGTGGCAGTACCAGAGTTGCAGCAACGACTACCAGAATCCCGGTTGAAAACTCAGGCACCTTGGCCGAAATAGCTAGAGGCAATGGTGAGAAAAAACAGCCAGTTAGATAAGGCCACGTGTCAACAGCGCCCACCCAGTGGTTCATGGCTGCAGTAACTTTTTCGGATTGGGGTTTTAGATGCAAGCTGAATCTGCTTTGTCTACTGATCCAGTCGTTGTCGCAAAATTGTGGTTAGGACGGTTAGGACCCTAAACCCTAAACCCTAAACATTTAGGAGCTTCTCGCGTTCGGAAAGGGGCGAGAGGAGCCCAGGTGACGTCGCTGACATGTGGTTAAGGACCCGATAATGCAGAGACTCCAGTATCCGTCAATTAAGGAATATACCTTAAATTATAATAGGATCCCTTATATGTTTTACGGTCTATTCCTTAATTAAGGGATGTTGGAGTCTCTGGGAATCAAGCTACGAGTACCTGTCGTAACCCAAAACCCCTAAAGCACCCTTGAAGAGCCCTTAAAGAACGCGTATAGCCCTTATAAGGGGGACCCTTACCAAGCCCGTCAAGAAACCTTAGACCCTAAACCTCTCAAAGCCCTCAATGATTCCATGAGGAAGTGTCCTGGTCGATGTTGTCGCTAGCAGACGAGTCAAAGAGCTCCCATAGCTCGTCTGTGTCCTTTGCGACGTTGCGGCTGGGCTTTCGGGTGTACCTAAGACCCCAAAAGTGGGTAAAACAATGGCCCAACACATAACAAATGTCCATTATTCTGCATGCGCTTGGGGTCCAGGTCCAGGTAGGAATCAGTGCTTTGGGTTTGGGGTTTCTTTCAGGTTTGGAATTTTTGGGTTTACGGTTTCGGTGTCTGTTCCCAGTCAGGGCTTCCACAGGTGAGGCAGTGCTTCGTCATCACCCCATACGCGGTGGACCCTAAACCCTATAGGGAGTAACGGGATGGTCATATCGGGAGCTCAGGGCCCCCGCAAAAGCCTGGAAGTACCACTAAACCCCAAACCCTCGTTAATCAAACCCGACTCTTCTCTGCCAAACACAGACGCGACGGTCGGTCGGGTCATAGGATTTACAGGGTTGAGGGCAAAGTTTAGGGTTTCGTGTTCAGGGTTTAGGGTTGCCGTTCCATTCGGCTCATGCGGAGAAGATGTTGAAAACCACGCCAACACCAATATCCAACTCCTCACCCTCGACTTAGCTGACCTAAACCCTAAACCCTAAACCCTAAACCCTAAACCCTAATGTACGTTGAAAATCCGCAGGGTTCCGCAGGTGTTGCGGGGGCCACAGGGACTCCTCGACTAGTAAGCGAATGCTGCCAGCTCGTGAGGAAACGTCCCGGCCTCCCGACGCTTAGCGTTCTACAACATTATACTTGTGCTCTACTCTACTTGATTATACCCTACTCTCTCTCTCTACTCTCTCTACTCTCTCTATGCTCCTCTCCTCTACTCTACTTTACTCTGCTTTACTGAACTTTACTCTACTTTACTATAATACTCTACTCTACTCTACTTTACTCTACTCTACTCTACCCTACCCTACTCTACTCCGTTATCTTATACTGTCTGCGCTGAAAAGGCCTATCATCTTGCGTAAGCCGTGTTCTACAAGAGTTAATGTAGGGGCCTTCATAATTAGAATAGGGTTTTGGGGGTTTCCTTATTATAATTATAGTATAATATACCCACAAGAGTTAAAGTCCCTAAACTAAGCTTCAGAGCTGCAAGGATGACTGAGAAAGCTCTGGGTGTTAGGGCTTAGGGTTTAGGGTTTAGGGTCTAGGGCTTTAGGGCTTTAGGGTTTAGGGTTTTCGGGTTTAGACCTTAGGGTCTAGGGCTTTAGGGGTTTAGGGTTTAGCGTTTTGGGCTTCAGGGTTTAGGGTTTTAGGGTTGAGGGTTGTTAAGACTAAGACTTTGGCAGAAACGATCCCCTCAAGGGTTCATGTACCCTGAAACGAATTCCTCTGAGGGTCTGGGGAGTCTAGGGTTCAGGGTTTAGGATGGTTTAGGGCTTAGGGCCCATAGTCCATGTATCCAAAAGGTCGATACGTTGGCACTGAAAGACCTAAACGAGGACTACTAATTACTTCACAGCAAAAGCATATACTATTTGGGTACATGGACCCTTGCGGGATGTGTTTCGGCCTGCAGAACCATTTGGCACTGACGCGCTGAAAGCCTCTACCGGTACTATTATGCTCTACACTAAACCCCTGTAACAATCTGTGCCTTAGACCCTAGACGCTCACACTAAGCCTTAAACCTTGTTTCCTGCGGCAGCTGCCAAGTCACGGTGGTGTCAGTATTGATGCCTGAGGTCGTCTTGGTGCTCAAAGTTTGCGCTTAGTTTCGGGATCAGCCTTTGATTTTGCAACTTTCAGATTTTCGAGTTTAAAGGGTTTGGGGCTCAATTAGGGGCTGGAAAGGTGTAGGGTAGGGTTTGGGGTTTACAGTTCCGGGTGCTGCAAAGGCGCAGGCTCTTGGACGTTTCCTGTGCACCGGTGCTGTGTCGGCATACAGTTATTTTCATATATGAGGTGATACCGTACGCCGAAGGAATAGCACAATAAACGAAATAAGTTTAGGGGCATTCCCGTTAACAAGCTAGCGCTAACCATAGACAGTATCAGCATCAAACAAAACAGAATGTGTGGTGCAAAAGAAAAGTGTAAAACATGCACATGTCTGAACATAACACGGGGCAACGTAGCATTATCTCATGTCTAACATAGCTGAAGCTGCTTACTTGAGTATGTGCGTGCGTATGTGCACGAAAAGCCTTGTGGATGCATGTGCGTGCAAAACAAACGAAACGACTATTCAACCCTATTGTTTTGCTAGCATGACAACGCCAACAAGGTTCGTGCTGACTTTCGATTGTTGCTGCAAACGGCCCTACAAATGCTGCAAACACATGTGCAAAACCCCACTTGCTTTTGGGCGATTATGTTCTCACCCACTGCCTAAATGAGTCATAACATGGTGCACCCAAATCGTGCTGCTCCCAATCCCACTCCCAAGCACTTTACTTTTCCACAACGAAAAGAGAGCAACCAAACTAAACTTATGGAACTTGGCAAATCCTCAAGAATGCCGTCGTGAATTCATCAAAGGCGCCGAGCTTGTCAAAAGTTGTGGTGACGCGATCGGAATGGCTGAGCTGATAGATGAAGTCCTGGATGTCAGCTTAAACAAGGCTCTCAACCCGGATTGGATGTACGGATGCCAGCTTCATGTTGGAACAAATTTGGAAGCGTAGATCTGCAATGCCAATTTGGAGTGGCTCAAAGAACTCAGGGAATCCATGTTAGAAGCGATCTCCGGATAAGCAGCGGGATATCCTGGCATCAAAAGCGAGTTGTATATATACACACATGTAGCATATATGTATACATATATATATATATATATAAATATACACATATATATATTACACATATATTGACAAACATACTCTGATCATACCACATAAAACCAATGAGCCGGTAAAGGAAACCCCTGATCACAACGCGATGACCCAAAACCTTGCATGCTGGCCTGTTGCACGGATTAAGCAAACGACCAAAACTGAAGAATCTGAACCACCCCAACTACATTCGCGACGAAACCAACGGAAACTTGGCAATCTAGCCTATAGTTCTTAAAGGCCCAGTGCCACAACGTACTTCGGCAAATCGCACCAACGGCAGGGTTCTTACTTTCAGCTGGCCGTTTGTTCGCCCCGCTGGGGTCTAGAACCAGGTGTTACTGTTGCTCCAGTACTGGTTTCTAGTTTGCAACCCTCGCGGAGCATGCAATGTTGTCGACGAACATGCTGTTGCGAAAACATGAAGTTGCACTGCAGCTCATCAAGAAGGATTGGTCATCAGTAACGAGATACGTTCACATTACTCAATCCCCAGCTATAAGCTTCTAGCCTTCAGATTTGAAGCAACGTTCAACGATCCGACACTCAGAGGCATGAGGCATATGGACTCCATTTCGAGTTTAGCGCCTACAAAATGCTAAATGACTGCAACGCACCTCTGCTTTCCCTGTGAGCCTCGCAATCTGCATAAACACGCTGAAAACCTTCGACGTGCGAAATCCTACCGGCATGAACGAACTAATTTACCAACACGACATTGGTGCTGACAGCTGGCTCAAAGCTCGTACATGTGCATCGTGCGCGACTGCAACCACAGCACATGTTACAGCTCTCGCCTTCCAACCCATGTCGCTGCATGTCTTTGACTGTGCCTTTGCCAAGCTGACCAGATGAACATATGCTGATGTGGAATCTCGAAAACTCTGCGAGCTGTGATACATTTTTTGGAAGGTGAACGCCTGGAGTTCAGGATACTCGGACTTTTCCAGAGAGAAGCGGTAGGGCCAAAATGATGCACGGAAACTCGAGTCCGATCGTGGCACAAGGGCAAAAGCGTGTGGAAAAAACTGCCACTCTGCTTGTGTCCGAGTTAATTCAATGTGTCGAATACCAAGGCTGGGGCCATGCTACAGATTCATCTGTGCTATTTTGGGTTTGGGGGTTCAAGTTTAAGCTAACGCGCACCATTATAACCATGGGGTGTTGGCAGCTTTCCGGGGTTAAGGGGGTGGGGGGGGGGGGGGGGNNGTGGGGGCTTTGGGGGTGTAATGACGCTCCCTTGGCCACTGTCGTCGGGCGCGTCGAGCAGCACCGCCACCAACACCACTACCACCATGGTCCTCTTCAGCAGCATACACTCTAAAGTACTGAGGCGTCTGCAGAATTCTGTGAAATTGTGGTGAGTTATGCAGCTATGCCATTTTCACGGAAGATAGAAGGGGAGCCTTGCCGTGGAAGGCTCTTCTGGCAATGACAGCAAACCTGTCCGGAATTGTTTCCGGCCTGAAGCGCAGTCCTCCAACACCTGAAGTGGCTGCAATGTTGATCATTTGTCGACAGCTCTTGGAAAAGTTGTACTTTGCACGGAAGTCTTTGGACGATAGCTTGGGCGCCCGACCGGAAACTTTCTTGGGAAATGCAGCTGCCGTTGTGCGCATCTCACGAGTTGCAGATCAACTCTACCCGCCTTTGACGCCGCAGACTCCGCTGTCGCCAGGACGTGTGAGGCACTATTTGGATCTGGTCGATGATGGTGGTATTCCGAGCCCGCTCCGGTTACGAGAGGATAGTCCTCAAACCTGACTACTTTGTTTTTGGGTACTTTGCCTTTTGACTACTTTGTTTTTTGATACCTTGCTTTGACTGCTTTGTTTCTTTGGTACCGTGCCTTTTGACTACTTTGCTTTTTGCCGTTTGACAGCTCCACCCCCACCCCACCCCCACCCCTAAACCCTAAACCCCAAACCCTAAGCCCTAACCCTAAACCCTAAACCCTGAAGGTGTCCTCTTTGCTGACCTGACCCCGGTTTTCCTGGGCGGGCTGCTGCAGGCGTCTTCGGGCTCCGGGTTCGGAGGCTTCGGTCCTGTAATATAGGGGCCTTAATAATTAGAATAGGGGTTTAGGGCCACTATACTATACTATACTATACTATACTTATAATAAGGAAACCCCCACAATAGTATAGATAACTATTTCGGCCGCTATATTAGTTATCTTTGTAGTGTCAGGGTGTCGGGTTTTGGGGTTTAGGCGTGTTTAGGGCATTGGGTTGAAGGGTTTCTTGCACCGTGAAGGGGTTTCGCAACATTTGCTTTCGGGGCAGAGTATGCACCCTACAGATATATGCAATCTTGCGATATAAGTGCTGGAGGCTGAGCTGAGGTGCAGAGCGCGGGGCCCAGCACAACAAAAGTTTTGGGGACGTAAACCCTAAAACGCCATATAAACCCTAAACCCCTTAACTCCTAAACCCCAGAACCCTGAACTCCTAAACCCTAAACCCCTAAACCCCTAAACCCCTAAACCCCTAAACCCCTAGACCCCTAAACCCTTTGACACCAAGGGGGTTTCGGGCTTGGGAGCTCGATATCTTGGGTTTGGCGCATAGTGCAGAACAAGCACTAATTAGTCCTGGGATGCTCCATTATAAGCTACCCATAGGCCCCATAGTAGTTCCTTTTGGGGGTTCATATTTAGAATCCTTTAAGGAAATCCCAAAAAGGAACTACTATGGGGCCTATGGATATAGAGGCCCAGTCAGAACCACCCGGCAGAAACATCCCGACATGTGATCGTAAGATCTTCTACCACCGGACCCTTCTGCCTTGGGGACCAAATGACCCTTATAAGTAGGGGCCCTATACCCTTATACTATGAATCCCAATATAGTGTATGAACCTGAAAAGGTGTTGGGGATCATTTCGTCCTTAAGGTGCTTGATGACAGCCTCTAGGACCGTAGGGCCCTCAACAGTAAACCAAGGCCCAAGATCCTGCCAGAATCCCTAAGCCCTAAACTAGCCTACCGTAAGGGGCCTTAATGATTAGAATCGGATTTTGGGGCCCCTTATACTATAATCACAATAAGGAACCCCGAAAACAGTACTGGTACTTTATTTAGGCCCTCCCCTACATGGGTAGTTTTCTAAATTAGGGTCCCTTTTAGGGTACTGATTATAAGGGTGCCGCTCTGTATGGGGACCTTAAAAGGGACCCTAATTTAGAGAACAACCCAACCCTAAACCCTAAACCCTAAACCCTAAACCCTAAACCCTAAACCCTAAACCCTAAACCCTAAACCCTAAACCCTAAACCCTAAACCCTGTCAGACTTTTACGATGCCCAGGAGCCCGATCCATGCGAGAGAACAGCTCCGCCACCTGCCGAGCTTGACGCTTTCAGAGTCAAGGGGGGGCTGAGAGGGTTGGGGCGGAGGTTTAGGGCCTATAGGGTTAGGGTTCAGGGTTTAGGGTTTAGGGTGGGTTTAGGGTTTAGGGCTGAGATTATATCAGGTTTATTCAGTAGAAGGGAGGAAGTTTCGGGTAGATTCTGGCAGTCTCTCGTTTCGCACTCGGAAAGCCGAAACCTTTGCCCCGATGAAAGCCTTGAGTATCCTAAGTTTGGGTACCACAAGAACCTGGTTCAAACCCTGGGTTGATAGCAAGGTTCTGTTTTCGCTGAACCCCACCTGGACCCCAAACATATGCAGAATAGTAGCCTTTTATGGGCGTTGGGCCATTATTTTACCTACTGTTGGGGGTTTAGGTAAGCCCTAAACCCATTTGAGGGGCGAAGAAATCCGTGCAGGTGTGCGTTCGGACAAGGACTCAGGAATCTCAGGTCCTCTTCTCAAGCATAGCGTCAAGGATGGGTAATATTCTGGCCGTAATATTTAGAATTTAGGGATTTGGAGCATATTCTAGTACTGTCATAAGGAGCCCTTCTTCAGGGCTGGATGCTAGCATCAAGCTATAGTACCTACAGCAAGTCGCATGCGTGGCTCCTGCGATCAAAAATTATTACTAGATTTACTTGTCTGGAACCATACATTCTCTCTTAAACCAAACCATTTCCAAGAAAGTCTTACGGACCCTCTATTAGGACATCGCACTGGGCCTCTACAGCACGGGCCAAGGGCACATACATGCTAACCCTAAACCCTAAACCCTAAACCGGCTGGCCACACCAAAAATCCAAAGCTCCCGAGATCTCGGAAGACGAAGCTTGTGCCTGATTGATCCACTTCGCCCTTTCTCGCAGGGCCTCATGGTGCCTCAGTGCTTGGGGCTTTCCTTTGTTCCGCCACCAGCATGTGGTCTGACTACCAGGTTTAGGGCTTAGGTTTAACGCATCCTAAGTCCTAGATTTCCTGAGTGCCTGAGTTGAAGTGTTTGAGAATGTCGTTTGTGGGACCTTGGGCTAACCTAAGTCCGCTACTAAGAACCCAAATAAGAGAATGGCTGGATTAGGGGAAGAGCTTGAAGACAGGGTTTTAGATGCATAGGGATTTCCAGGTTTGCGAGGAAGCAGGGAGGGTATCTGGAGGACCAGGGGACTTAGTAAGTCTATAAGTACCCTAATTGGTACTGTGAGAAACTATGCAAGAATAGTTGCAGTATTTTGCAACCCTAGCTACTAAATCCAATGATCCTTCAATAAGATTTGGTCTCCACACGACTAAAGCCTGCACAGGCTCCAGGCTTGTAGGCGTAAGGCCATGTGGTTTAGGGTTTAGGGTTTGGGGGCCTCTGAGAAGCCAGGCTTGCCTAATTTTAGGTTTAGGGTTCCGGGTTCAGGGTTTAGGGTTTTAGGGTTTAGGGTTTTAGGGTTTAGGGTTTAGGGGTTAGGGGTTTGGGGCTTCGGGTTTAGGGTTTAAGGGTTTAGGGTTTAGGGCTATAGGGTTTAGGGTTAATGGGCTCAAGCACCTTATCTAGGAACCCTTCAAGAAGGCTGAAGGTCCGGGGTTTACAGGCATTTTGGCGGGGCTCAAGAAATTCACAGGGGTTCCGCTATAAAAGCACTCATCTTTAAACTCCATCTTCAAGAGCTGCGGTTCTGAGAACGCATGCATCGTGAAGCTCTGCAGTCTACCTCCCCAAAAGCCCGGCCAATGCCCCTACGGGCGCAAAGAGATATCCTGGCCCTAAAGCACCTAAATAAGGATTACTTTTTTAGCCCCAAAGTAAAGTATTTACTATTTGGGCACATGCATCCTTAGGTTTCTTGGGCTTCCATGCTTGGACGACTCTGCGCTAGAGGCTGCTTTGTGATGCCTTTCCTGGCACGAAATCTACAAATCTCTGAGATCGTCATTTCCCAACAGCGAGTCCTGTACCACAACTATGAAGAATCATGCCAACTATGACTATGATGCATGACATTTCTATAATGTTGCTTCATCAAAGCCATGCCAGCTATGGGGCCTAAACCATTAGCCCCTATCCCTCAACCCCCCTGGCTCAATCTCAACCAAGTAGACAAGTTGGCTCAATCTCAACCAAGTAGACAAGTTGCATATTCTCCTCGTCTGCCACTTTCAGTGCTTTGGCATTGTCGACGAAGATACCGGTGATCTGAGCGCGCTACACCCTAAGGTCCCCACCCCGGTCACACCAAACCCCGAAAACAGACAGGAAAGCTTACCTTAAACCCTAAACCCTAAACCCTAAACCCTAAACCCTAAACCCTAAACCCTAAACCCCCAACCCTGACCTCGGTGTGCTACACTGAGATGCGAAGTCCGTTGTTCTGTGCTACGTCAAGCGAAGTCTAAGTTGCCCTAAGGGTCCAAGTACCCAAATAGTAGGGTTTCAGGGTCCAAAAACCCTAAACCCTAAACCCTAAACCCTAAACCCATTCAGAGTATGGATTTGGGGACCTAAACCCTTACTATTTGGGTACTCGGACCCTCTGGGTTGGAAGCAGAGCTGAAATTCTCTGAGTGCACAACTTCCCGAGACGTGGAAGTGTGTAGAAACCATGGTCCAGGGCCCTTGCAATGTTCAGGCAGCAGAAGACGGTGAAGAAGACATACCTGGCAGGGGTATAGGATTTCAGAGCTCTGAAGCATCAGGGCCCGAATTCAGGGTTTTCATGTAGGGCGTAGAGTACACTCCCTGAACCCTAAACCACGCTACCTGGGGAACAGGTCAAATCTTGAACACAGATCCTGGCTCAGCCGACAGCCTTACGCCCAAAGTGTTCAAATGTTTGCTTCAGAAACCGCTTATGGCGCGGGGTTAGGAGTGGGCCTTGTAGTTTTTTGCTTTCAGGGTTTAGGTTTTAGGCTCATCCTAAACCCTAAACCCCACACTTGGGCTCTGATTGGAGGGCTGTCGGGCTTTGGACTAAGGGTTTAGGTTCTAGGGTTTAGGATTTAATTGGGGTTTAGGGCCGTTTAGGATTTAGGGCTTAGGATGTAGGATTTAGGGTGTAAGGTTTAGGATTTAGGGTTTAGGGTTTGGGGTCTACACCGGTAGGGCTTCTGCGCTAGGTCGGTCACGCGGAGAAGACGTATTCAAGCATCTCGCTGACAGGAAGAAGCCTCGGATGATCAGAGTTTTGGTAGGAGTGTCTCCCAGAGGGTCCATATGTACTACGATTATGGAATGAGGTCCAAAAAAGCCATCCTTATTATGGTTTTGGGGTCCCAAAAAGTCATCCTTATTATGGTTTTGGGGACCGACTTCCATCATAGTGGTGTTTATATGGACCCTCTTGGGTTGCAGGGTGTTCCATGGGTGCTTACTGTATCCCTCGTAGCATATAACTGTCCCTACATGGACGCAAGGAGCTATAATGCTCCTTTGATACATCACCCCTGTGGTCATTAGTGTTTAGGGTTTGGGTTCTTAGCGCTCTAGTCGGAACTACATTCCACCCGGGGGTAGTGTTCCTTTCGGGTAGGGTGTATAGTTTAGGGCAAAGAGTGCTTAGTGCTCCTTTGGGAAGGAAGCGGTAAACACCCCTCCGGCCTCAGTAAGGTATCATGGTTGGCCTTGTCCTTCTCTTTGTTTGAACAACGACCCTAGAAGATTGAGATGCAAGGCCTCTGCACTAGCTGGGGATAGTCTAGCCTTCGCCTATGCATGTACACTTGTGGGGCTTAGGGTTCAGAGGGCTTTAGGGTTTAGGGTTGTACTTGGACCCAATAGTACTATAGGGTAACCTAAGAGATCGAGCTTTAGGTCGACTTCGGCTAATGCTTTGGGCGAGCAGCGTTGCCACGGCTGTGCCCCAATCGATGCCTCCCGAAATGGCCTTGGGTCTGGTACTTAGGGCAGCGTTTTGGGTATGCTTAAAGGATCATGGGACTTAGTAAGTAGGGTTATACTTAGGGTAACTATACTTATAACCCCAATTAGGGGACTTATAACCTTACTTACTAAGTCCCATGACCCTCCAAGTGGGGTTTAGGGTTTCGGGTTCATGGCTAGAGCTTCGGATTTTTTGGAGGCAAGTCAAGGGAAGTCGCCAGCCGAGGTGACTCCAAAGTGAAAGCGATAGCTATGCAAGGGCAGTACTTCTGGAGGTTCACATGTTGGCTACCCTAAACCCTAAACCATATATTCATATATGGGATGCAGCGAAGTCTTTCCGTGTAAAATACGACTGTAGTGATCCGAGACTGAACGCTAATCCAAAACAACCAGCTCTCCCCAAACCTAAAACCCTAAACCCCAAACCCAAACCCTAAAGAACCGTTTTGGGGAGAAACTCCTGGATTCGGCGCGGTCCTGGCATCCCACGCAACACTAAGTGGAGAATGTGGGAGGCTTGGGAAGCAAGGCCAGATGTACCTTACTAGGGCCTAGACATAAGTATAGTTACATCCTGTTCTACCTATTTATCCATGACCCGAACTACCCTAAACCCTAAACCCTAAACCCTAGGTCATATCATCCTCGATGGAGCAAGCCCGGAACTCCCCATCTTGCATCTCTACGTGTAATGTTGGGGCCTTTATGATTAGAGTAGGGCTTCGGGGCAGCAAGATACTGAAAAACTCCACAAGGGTTTAGGGTTTAGGGTTTAGGGTGACGAGTAGATAATGTTGCTAATTTCTACCAGTTACTCAAGCCCCCTGTACAAAGTGCCTGAACCCCACCTGGTACAAGGTCATCATCGTCCGTGGCAGCGAACCGAAGTAGTCCAGCAACCTCGGCTCTTTAGGCAAATCTGGATTTCGAATTTTAGGATTTGAGGGGTTGAACACTTCAGGGTACCCGAAACAGGAAAGCCCTGAAGCCTAAACCCTAGGGTTCAGAGCTTTGGACATACACCGAAAACAGAAAGCACAAAAGCAAGAAGCTTTAAGGCGTTGGGGTGCGGGGATGCTTGGGGTGTCGAGCCTTTTATGCCTGTGGCATAATTACAGCTACCGCCATGCCACAGGCTTTTTGGGCAGAGGGTTTCGAACCCCGAGGCTCTGAACCACCCCCACCCTCTGACATGTTGTAGATGCGCAAGCATCCAAAAGCGGCAAAGCACACTCGGCCAAAGCAACCTTCTGCTGTAACCCTCTCCTGTGTAGGAGAACACGCACGGAGACTCTAAACCCTGAGATAGAAGTAGCGATAACGATAAACATCCCGCGTGGGTCTGCATTTCATGACATAACTATGCCATACTACACTATACTCGACTCTACTATACTATACTGGATTATACAATTTCATTTAAGATTTATCATTTACTATTATATACCTGCCCCCCTAAGTCTAAGCTCAAACTCTGTACCCTTAACCAAAGCAGATCGGCATAACGACTCACAAGCCTGATCAACACGAAGTCCTTGCCCGTAACCATAGTGGTAAGTAGTACTAGTGTAATGATAGCCATGAACAGTAACTAACCAAAGTCCTATGCATCAAATGAACATAGACTAGATGTAAACAGCATGCATGCAGAGTATCAGTTCTGGTTAGTATGCACAAATCCTATAAACCCCAAACATCCCTAAACCATAGTCATCTCAAGCCGCCCAAGAAACGGAGCTTTAGAGTCAACCGACTCCAAGTAGTTCAATGACAGCTGCATGAAGAAGACTCCAAACCTAAGCAAGAAGGTTGGGGTTTAGGGTTGCAAAACGAACAAGGAAATCTAATCCAAAGGCCTTCACAGTAAAAGTAGACTTCCGTCACGTGTTCTTGAGAAGGTTCTACAAGTGTTGTTCAAGGTTTAAACACAAGTCTGGAAAGGGTTCTACACGAGCTTTAGGGCCTAGTATAGAGGCCTCAACATTTTACGAGGGCTTGGGGTGATTTTATCGTCCGATAGAATTACATTTTTCTTCTGAGCGTGACTGGGCT